>JACXGJ010000920.1:0-100050 GCA_016801105.1 Esox niger | reverse complement strand
AACACACAAAGACAAAGGGAGCAGAGGGAACATATATACTGAGGGGAATGACTTAATGATGAGCAGGTGCGCTAGACGGGACAACAGGTGCAATGAGTATATGAGCAGGGCGATGGTGTCAGAAGGCCGGTGACGTCGAACGCCGAAGCCCGCCTCCTGCAGGGGGAGGATGGGTAGTAGATGGCGTAGTCGTCACATTCAGGCTATAATGTATGTTGAAATTGGTCAATTCAAGGGAACATATATACTGAGGGGAATTGACTGTGGATGATGATCAGGTGCACTAAACGAGACAACAGGTGTGATGAGTTGAGATGGGCAGTGGTGTCAGAAGGCCAGTGACATCGAGCGCTGAAGCCTGCGTCCTGCAGGGGGAGGATGGGCAGCAGATTGCGTAGTTGTCACAACAAAAGTGATAACAAAAACAGAAAATGGGAACAAGAAATGTGACAGGAGCACAATCAACACACACACTCACAATGACAGACGAGAAACACTGAGGCAAGAGGAACTTAAATAGGGATACAACGAGGGAGCAATCAAGGCAGAGGTGAAACCAATAAAGGATGCGGGTAGGAACGCAAAGAAAAGAGAAAATAATAAAAATACATTAGCTAAAAACAGAAACTCAAATGAAAACATCAAAACAACATTATAATAATAAAACATTAAATAAAAATATGTTTATGTCATATTTGTGTTCTCATGGGTGCCCCTATGTGTGAGAAAATGTGTCTTAGTGAGTGCCATGTCCTAGTGGGTTTCATATTTGAGTATCATTGGCATTGCTATGGTAGTTAATGTTCTTGTTCTGTCAAATTTGGCCCAGAGGTTGCATACTTGTATAGAGATTGAACAAAAGCAGTCAGAGAACTGATCCCTGGGGAACACCACATGTCACAGCCACCCTATCAGATTCACGATTACCAATGGTGACAAAGTAACTCAGGCCATCTGGACCTGAGCCTATTAAGCAATGTCCCGGAGAGTCCTACCCAATTTTCCAGCCTATGTATAGGTGTTCTATAATCTACAGTGTCAAATGCATCACTGAGATCTAATAGAACCAGAACTGCTATTTTATCAGAATCAGTATTTAGACGTATAATTCAAAACTTTTATCAGGTCTGTTTCAGTACTGTGGTGAGGTCAGAAGCCTAACTGAAATTTGTCTCAGAGATTCAATCAACTCACAAAATTGCTGAGTTGATTGAAGACCTACTCAATGATCTTGGCTTTAAAAGGGAGATTTGATACAGGTCTATAGTTGTTCAATATAGATGCTTTCCTACATTCTCCTTTCAAGGTGCTTACCATCATAGTATTCTCCATGGTGTTTTCTGTTTGCTCATAGTTTTCTTTACCTTTACGTGCAACACGATCCCTGACATTCAATATTTTGGCATTAGAATTATTATAGAGTACATCAACTGACTCAGCACATGTTGTTGGAGAGATAGCTATGGCTTCCATATACTGAGCATTGGTACTGTCATTAATGTACCTTTTCTTAACATCCAGGGTGGTCAGTGTTTCAATAAAGACACAGAAATGATCAACTATGTAAGTCTTTAACCATGACAGGGGAAATATTGAGACCTTTAGGGATCAACAATGTGGCCTCTAGCATGTGTATTGTCTTTCACAAGTTGGGTGAGACCCAAGTATCAGAAATGGTTTAGAAACCCTTTCCAGAGGCACTGTACATAACCTGTAAGATAAAATGCTAATTCCTTTTTTGGCCAGCTATGAAAAACGAACATTATTTAAACTTGCAAAAGGTGTTCAATTGGTTATTTCACATTTGTTTTCAAATTATTCTTAATATGAAAGTAATCTAAAAGTAATTGTTAATGAGTTTGAGTACAGTTACACGTTGCATTATTCATTACAAATGTGGACAAGTAACTGTAACAGATTACATTTCAAATGAACCAACCCAATCCTGTCAAAATATAATATTTAATTATCTTGAATTGATAATACATATTTTGTAATGTTTTGTAAAGGCAAATTATTTATTGTCTTTCAAAACATCTAAAGTTTGATCAAATGACAGAATGCACCCAAGCTCAAGTTTGAGTCATGGCAAAGGGTCTGAATACATATTTACATCAGATATTTCTGTTTGTTATTTTGAATTAATAAGAGGTATTGGGTATACAATTAGTGTCTCAGCTTGAAAAGTCTGATTTTGGTGTTCAGAATTTTTTTTCCATTAGATTCCATTAACACTCCAAAAGATTGCACAGACTGCTGAAACCAATTGAGCTCCAGGGGGAGGTGTCTACATTTTGTGTACAGGTTTGCACAGCCAATACATTTTTTAAATACCCCTCATTGGAACTCCTGTCTTCCAGCACGGCTTCCTGCCTTCAAGGATTCTGGCTCTGATGATCATCTCACCATCTTAGGTGGCGTGTTAGTTGGCCTTTCATGTGTTTGCACTGTCCTGTGGAAAAAAAATATTAGCAATTATGGGATGGTTTCTCAAAACCATGTCAAAGTTACTATTTGCCAGCTTTCTCTGCTTTGTCAGGCAAGATGTTTTTGTCACCTTACCTAAAAAAATTGAGTCAGTTGACTGGATGGCTAACTTACCTTGCCTGTCGCTAGTTAAGTTACAACTGACAATTTTACAGTGATCTTACCAGCTTGGAACTAGCTATCTCTGTACATGGGGACAAGTGATTTGCATTTTGACTCTTTAGTGAGCTGGGTCTTTTCGCTCTGTCCACCTAAGAGACAGCTTGTTTGGCTTCCGAGTGGCTCTTTGTAAAATATGCTTCAAAATAACCACAAAACAATTAAAACGCGTATATATATTACATGCAAAGTTGAAAAAGTAGACAGTATTGTGAAATGTACGTTCAAATAGGTTGCATCTTACCTGTAATTAAATTGCCTACTATTTTGTTGGGTGATGTTACCCAGCGATAAGTATTGTGGTGTATGATATATCATTTTCAAACTTAACATATGATCTATGTTTGAAGTTATATATGCATTCTGCGGTGTTTGGCCAATGGTTGTGAGAGTGGCACTCTCAACCCAAATGACTGACCCAGGATATTGTCTGCTGTGTCATGTACTGTATTTTCCAATTTGTGCCACATGTAATCAAAATTAATCGCTTTAAAACTTGGGATTTTTGGGCTATTTGAGGTATTATAGTGATTCTAATGACATATTAATCCCATAAACAACGAATTACAAATTTAGACCACAATTCCCAGTCTGCATATTCATACAAAAAAACTGGGGTGAACTATATTTGTCAAATATTGAAGTGTTTAAATGATACCATCAGTTCTCATGGTACCTTCACACCTACATCCCCTGTCTAAAATCATGGGCCTTAATGAAGAGTTGCCCCCCCATTTGCAACTATAACAGCCGCCACACTTCTGGGAAGGCTACCCACAAGTATTTGGAGTGTCTCTGTGGGAATTTGAACTCATTTAACCAAAAGAGCACCTTTGAGGTCTAGCAGTGGTGTTGGATGAGAAGGCCTGGCTCGCAATCACCGTTCCAATTAATTCCAAATGTGTTCAATGAGGTTGAGTTTTGGGCTCTGTGCAGGCCACTCGAGTTCCTTTATGCCAATCTTGTCGAACCATGTCTTTATGGACTCCGCTTTGTGCACAGTTGGAAGAGTAAAAGGCCTTCCCCAAACTGTTGCCACAATTTTGGAAGCACACAGTTGTCTAAAATATCTTTGTATCCTATAGCATTAAGAGGACCCTTGACTGGAACTAAGGGGCCTAGCCCAAACCCTGAAACACTGTCCCACACCTTTATCCCTCCTCGACCAGTCTTTACAATAAGCACTATGCATTCTGGTAGATAAAGTTCTCTTGGCATCAGCCACACCCAGATTTGGCCATCATGTTTCCAGATACTGTAATAGAGCCGATTGCCAGCTGCTCAGCCACGGAAAGCATATTCCTTTCCAGTTCTTGTGCTGATGTTGCATCCAGAGGCAGTTTAGAACTCTGTCTTGAGTGATTCAAGAGATGAAAAGTGATTTTCTGCATTTCAGCCCTATGTTTCCCGCTCTGTGAGTTTGAGTGGTCTCCCACTTCGTCGCTAGGCTGTTGTTACTCCAAGATGCTTCCCCTTCACAGGTATAGCACTTACAGTTGACGGGGGCAGATCTTGTAGGGTGGAAATTTCACAAATTGACTTGTGGCAAATGTGGCATTCTATGAGAGTGCCACATTTAAAGTCACTGAGCTCTTCAGTACCATTACACTGACAATGTTTATCTATGGTGATTTCATGACTATATGGATCTCTGGATTTTATGTAAGATGTATTGAGAATGTACAAAAAGTACATAGTACATCTTCCCAATTATACATTATCCTTACTTTTCTCAGACGTGATCAATTGTCATGTAGTAAAAACATTGTTCTGGAATCAAAGACAGGTATAGCACTGTAGACATAGTGAAATGTAGTCTAATCATTTACTAAAATAAAAATGATTCTATAAGACAGATGCCTGGGGTTGAAACTCCTGTGCCATACATATAGATTTCTGACAACTTGATAGACTACACTGGTACTTAAGATAAAACTGGGTAACATCTTATATGTAGACTCTTATGAAGCATGTACTGTAATAACATAGCAGTTATTAATAACAGTTTACACCAGAGAATATAACAATAGAATGACAAGTCCTTCACGACATGTAGGAATCTGCTATCTAAACATTTTTGACAACTTATGAGAAATGTTAATATTTCATGCCAATTAAAAAGGATAATCTGTTTTGTTGGTTGATCCAAATGGACCACTGAAATATAACTGTTATGTAAATTGTGTTAAGCTGTTATAAAGGCATTAATAATGCATACATAAGGACACCTACGTTTTTAGTTTTGTGATATTATTTATTCATATGTTATTAGTGTTCATAAAGACGTTATTAATGCATGCCAAAGGCCATCTACAGTAAAGTGTTACCAAAGTGTTTTTCATATTGTGTTATGTGTTGTGTTTCAAACTCAATAAACAAACAGTAATCAGATTACACACACAGACAAGGGTACACACACACAGAGACACTCAAGCATGAACACACAGACACCAAAATCAAATTTCTACAGGTTTAATTGAACTTTATGATGCAGAGGGGAGCATATGCTGTTTTGGCCAATTGAATCATTAGAAAACAACACGGCTGGCTCAGGACTTGCCAAAACTAAAGCTGAGGAGGCCTGCAGCACCCTCCAGGTCTGGACCCTAACAGAACACACACACATACACTTTTTCTCACTCCTACCCTGTCATTCTCTATGCTTCTACATTGAATTTGATATGTGTATAAGTATATGACTGGAAATGTTCCCTCCTCCCACACACATCCACAGGCTGTAGGCCTTTCTTGCTCTCAAAACATGAAATACTGCAATCGTCTGCCACAATCACAGTCCTGGCATGATTCCTCTTCCTGTCTCACTCTCTGTCAAGAACTGGGAGCAGTATTTCACTCTGACTGTCATAGCAAATGTGCCCTCAAACACGCATGCACGCCTAGGACACATGCATACACACAGAGACATACACATGCACGTACACCCACACATGCACAGACTCACACACGTACACAAACACCCACACACTTTGACTGGCGCCATGTCCAGTGTAGGACAGTTTCAGTGAAGAACATGTCAGATTTAAAGGCAAACAGACATTAGGTTGTCTCCTTCCGCCGTTGCTGTCTTCCGACTCTTCTCCGCTACCCCAGTTTATGAAATTTACATGATGCATCAGAAAGGCCACAAGAGCCTCTTTGATTGCGGAACTGGAGCTGAAATATACATCAGTCGTCATCTTGTTTGGCGGGGAGACAGAAAAGACATGCACAGACAGGAACAGTTGAGATCCACACGCGCACTCACTCCAATGCAGAGACACTCACGGAAACGTGTGCGTGCAAAACATTTCCACACCCTGCTTTCACCCCAGTGAGTCTAGTGTCTATGTGCTGGAGGTTCTCATTGTCATCGCCAATCTCTGTGATCTAAATGTATGAGAATTGATGGTGCCTTCCACCAAATGCTGTTATGGGGAACCTGCCTTGTTTATCTAATGAAGACCCTGTCACAACTGATCTGTGTCCTTGCCTTCAGAAGCAGCGGCAGGTGTTGGTGGCAGATTTCCCTCAAATAGGACCACTGAATTAACAAAATTCAATTTCCATAATACTGCCGTTCAGTTCTCGGGGCCTCATCTCTGGCACAGGCTTTCGTGTAGTTTGCCTGTGTGGATGGTCCCCTCGCTGTGCCCAGATGTCCCTACACTGCCAGTCACCCGATTCAGTAGCATCCACAATATCTGATCAGAGAATCAAAAGGAACTGTGTGGGTCCGTATCACTCCTCAGTTCACACTCTTAATTCTTTCCTTACTCTCGTGTCTGAGGTTGTTTCAAGGTTTATGTTTCTACATAGCGGGTGTCAGTTAAAATCTGGTGTCTGACTAGACACACTGAGAAAGTGATCATGTTCTAACCAAGAGGAAGTATTGCAGAAACCACAAAAATACAGAGGAACATTGTCACTCTATTTAACAAGCCCTTAACAATATGTTTTGCTGTGTCTATAAAACAGCTTGGGTTCTAAAGCATTTGGCTCAGCTATAAGTGTTAAGGTTTCAGCTTCTTATTAAGCACCCTTGAGGAAGTATTGTGTGTTGGTAAATCGGGAGGTAGGGGTAACCACTAAGCTAGCATGACTCCCTTTGCACCAGGACTCTGAGAGATAGGACAGTACTGAGGCTGACGTATGTGATGATCTTGAAGTAGTGGCATTTAAAGGTACTTAGACTGGAGTATAGGATGGAACTGAAGTTGGGGTATGCGATGATACTGAAGATGTGGTATGAGATGGTACTGAGGCTGAGGTATGGAAAGATCCTGAAGTTGTGGCATATGATGATACTGAGGCTGGGGTATGTGACGATACTGAATATGTGGCATGTGATGGTACTGAGGCTGGGGTATGTGATGGCACTGAATATGTGGTATTTGATGGTACTGAGGCTGGGGTATGTGATGGTACTGAGGCTGGGGTATGTGATGGCACTGAATATGTGGTAAATGATGGTACTGAGGCTGGGGTATGTGATGGCACTGAATATGTGGTATATGATGGTACTGAGGCTGGGGTATGTGATGGCACTGAATATGTGGTATATGATGGTACTGAGGCTGTGGTATGTGATGGCACTGAAGATGTGGTATATGATGGTACTGTGGCGGAGGTATGTGGTAATACTGAAGATGTGGTATATGATGGTACTTAGATTGGGGAAGAGGATGGCACTCAGAGTGGGGTATGTGATGATACTGAGGCTGGGATATATGATGGGGTAAATTGCTGATGTTATTTTTCTAACATTAGTCTTTGGCTGTGTTGCTGCGGCTAATCATACAACAGGTCATATTTGCATTTGAGGGTTTGGTTAAAAAAAAAAAAAAAAAAAAAAACACAGTTAGATTGGATGCAGCAGCGGTTGAATATGGTTTGTGAGTGTGAAGTATGCATGGCTTGTGGTCTGGATAGAAGATATAGAGAAGTTGGTTTGTGTTTGTAATTTAATTACTCATAATTATAATTATGATCACTGTAATGAATAATTATTTCAAGAATTATGGTTATGGAACTGTGCAGCGACAACAACTGACACACAAAGACACACACCCACACACATCCATACATATATGACGATAGGGGATGGCTCAGCCGATCAATCATTTGTCTCATGTAACAATCATTTAAATGCATATGCTGTGATGGAAGACTTTTGGACAAGCCACACAACACCACATCAATAAGACTAATCACAGACTCATCAACAATATCCGGCATACTGTAAGGATTCTATATATTATACATTACTTCATACTTGCAAAATGTATTCTTTCTTTACTTTAAGGAAAATCTGTCATTCCAACAGCCTGATACTCCCACTTTGTGTGTGGTATGCTAAGGGTAGAGTCTTTGGAACTAGAAAACAATCGTAGATTAAGCCTTTCATCCCTAACCCTCAGCAGTTTTCATTCAGATCACAGTATAAGGAAGCTGGATTCCATGGTTCTTTCTTCTTTAAGTGCAAGTAAATCACTACTGTTCCTTGTGTAACTCCTAAAACCCCAACAATTATAAAAACAGCAACTTTCTCGCTATTTTGTCACTTAAGAGTCAATAGAAATGTTTAAGGTTTATGTCTTTCATTTAGCTATAATATTCACAGTTTGGGGTGAAAATGCAGCGTGGTTCCACTTGGGTTTTCGGCCTCTGACCATTACCATAAGCGCTGCTGGCAGTCTCTCAAGCAGGCCTGCTCCTCCAAATACACTGGGGCTAAATACCTCTCCACATCATTTGCGTTTATCTTTCTCTCCTCTCTCTTTTACCTAAAGGCCATATTCTAAAACAAATGGCTATTACCATAGTGCCTGCCCCTGTGATGGAGAATGCAGAGTGCTGGGCTGAGATCATTGACAGCTTGATGTGACAAAGGTCAATTGAAATAACAGGTTTTCGTGTGCTTAAATTCTAAATGGAGCAATTGTGTGTGGGGCTCAGCGCATGCAACAAGAAGCAGGCTGGGATCATGGCGGAAGGCTTTCCGAGGAGGCAGGCAGGAGTGTATTCACCCACTCACACGCACGCTGTACACTCACTGGCAGACACACACACACACACACACTCATTTTCTCACACAGTAATGAGCAAGTTATGCTAAGGCACAGGCTGCTAAAATCTGTAATTATAATCAACCTTTCTCTCTCTGTCTCCACCCACTTCTATCTTTCTATCCCTCCCCTTGTTGCTGTTCTTTTCTTTCATTCTCCCTCTCTCCCTTTCTCTTCTTGATTGAGGAGCCAGACAGACATTAGAGGATTCCCTTAATAAGAACCGGGGGAAATTACTTTATTGATTAACAATTGGGAATAAGGCAGGTCTCTAAAATGACTGTTATTTTGCATTATTAGACTGTGAACAGTATTTTTGCTTCAGTAACATGCATGCAGTTCTTTGTCGTCTGCCCCATGCGTCATGGATTTGCACATATTAAGTTTTGACACTAGATTACATGGGTTTTCCAAGTTTATGACATCGGTTTGATACCACTGAAGAAATGCCTTTGTAAAGAAATCCAAAAGGAAATCTGTGATTTACAACTTCCATCTGAGAGATTGGCCTGGAATACTGTCACCACTCAATAGGCTGGGCTATGGAGGCAAGGAGTGACCATCCATGATTTCAAAATGATTGTTTGAAGCACTTTTTGGCACTAAACAATTAGTTTAAATGTACAGTGCTAATAGACATAAACACTGGGGTTCCGATGGGCTGTGACTGTTGAACTAAGCCTGTAAGACTTATTTGTTCTTTATTTTCTTCAAGATTCAGTGGGTATGTATATTGCATTTAGAAGACCAAAAATAAATGCAGCAATGGCAGTAACTAGTTACTAGAACATCTCTTTTTTTGTTGAGGAGAGAACCCTGAGGCATCCCAACATTAAAGTAACACTACGTTAGATTCCTGTTTGAAATGAATCATTCAGAATGTGTTCGGTGTATCTTTTGTATTCAGCCTGTGTGTTTGTGCTTCCAGATAACTGGCAGGTCTGCATCTGGCAAAAACATCTGGAATATGCAGGTCACATGTGACCAACATAACAAATATCTACCCAGGCTCTCTGACAGTCTAAACAAACCCTCTGTCTTTGTGCCTGTCAATCCGCTTGTCTGAATGTCTATCTTTCTGTCTGCCTGCCTGTCTGTCTCTCAATTGAATGTTTGAAATCAATTTGCATGGCAAGGGGTTAGTGTAACCACATACCATCTTTTGAATGACATTGCTTTTATATGATTACCTCTCTTTACATCCAAATGTTTCTGGCTAAGATTAAAGTTAAATAACCATGGAACCAAGATCCCTTTGTAGAATTTGACTCAAAACTTGTGCGGTGAGATTTATCCACTGACTGTTAAGCTTTTGAACAAACAATCATATTAGTTCTACCCTTGAGGCAGAGCATCCTTTTAAACAAGAAGCATCACTCCAATGAGTGCTGCTTCTTTTTTCCTTTTCCCCTCTCTCTAAACCTAACATATCGAACATATCAGTAACATATCAATGATCGACATTATTTGACAGGCCGCCCATTAGTAGAGAACTGCTTTGATCCGAACCAGTGTTTTTAACCCAGACACAACCATGAAAAGAGCAGCTGCCATGTCCTATCTCTATCCCTCTCTCTCACCTGCCACCCCTATCACTACCACCCTCATCCCTCCAACAACACAAACACATAAACACGCCTTCACTTAAACAAGCTGTCATGTACTCTCCACATGTCACTCATCCTCCGTCTTTAACAGAGGTTACGCACATTAACGTCAGTTCACAGGGGAGTCCCCCCAACAGGCTTCCCCCTAGCCACCTGGATCGAGCGTTCAAAGGTTCCCGGTACGATGCATGTCAGAGGCAGTATAGATCTGAGATGGCAGAGAAGTTGCGTCACGCATGCACACACACACACACACACACACACACACACACACACACACAAACACACACACTCCCTCTTCTCTCACACCACTTTGAAGTGATGGCTGTTCTCTGCTTTGTGATGTATGAAGCTGTCAGATTGAGAAGGCCTATCAGGGAGCTGTGCACGTGTGTATATGTGTCTCTGGGCCTGACAGGGCGTGTGATGGAGAACACCCTCAACAAAAGGATTATTTCACCTTTGCTGTGCCCAACGCCTCTACACTTTCATTTGGGAAGGGAGGAGAAGGCTTCTATCTTTTCGTATAGGGAGGGACAGGAGGAGAAGCTGTCACCGATGTGCCTCAGTCCTGAGGCTGCAAAGGGGGAGAACGGGAGGGAGCAAGCGAGTGACGGTGTGTGCCCTCCCCCATCGTTCTACAGTGCGTTGCAAATTGGGGAATATCTATGAGCAGAGCCCCCAGGTGCACTTCCTCTCAAAAACAGCTGTAAGAGGGACTAAGATGTATTGTAAAAGTGTTACTTTGGACGTCTGGTTCATAAACTACCAGTGCACGCTTGCTTGCGTGCGCAAGTGCAGGTGTGTCTTTTGTGTGTGTGTGTGTGTGTGTGTGTGTATTATGGGCTAATGAGGAGGGTGAGTGCCATTAACCCAATATGGCCCCGACAGTAAGAGGATCTTCCTGTTTTACATGAGACATGGTTCCTCTATTCATTGTTATTATCTTACCTTTAAGACCAGGTTATACTGTGTTTTGTTAGACTGTGGAGCGCACTAACCATATGGAACTGTTACTGAGACTACAAGATTAAACAACATCAAGAAATCCATCAGCCACTCACAGCACTGATAGAAGTGTCCACATCAGACAAGATCTTAACTGCATATTACAAACAATCAACCATTGATAATAGCTTCAATGTTTTCTATTTGTTTGTATGGCACCCAATCAGTAGTAGTGTTGCACTGTGTATGCAGGCAGGATGTTGCATATGAATTAATGCGAGGACCAAGAAAATCGAGAGAGAGAGATGCATATGTAAAATACAGAAAAGAGACCGACAAAGAATAAACACAGAGTAAAATACAGAGAATGAAAGAAAGAGGGAAGAAGAGCGACAGAAAGATAAAGAAACATAGAGAGAGGGGGAGCTGAAAGCACAACGAGGATAATTAAAGTAATGCATTCCGGCGGTCTGTTTCACCTCACAAAATTATGAAAGGCTTTATTAGTGGAGCGCTGAGCCGCTTTCTTCTCCTGTACTCCACTGAGCCAGACATCTGCTGTTTAAATAGTGGTTTGAAAACCAAACGAGTGGGAAGGTATTTTTATTCCACTATGTTTCAGCACCAAATGACAGAGACAGAGGACGAGACTTAGTGAAATGAAAAGCGAGAGAAGCAGAGTGTGAATAAAATAAATGCAAGTAACTCTGCTTGAATTCCAATGACAGCGAGAGAGCGGTAATGAGGGGTTTGGAATGTGACGCGTAAGAGAGATTGATTGACAAAAGGTACATGGGTCAGCTTACCCCAAACATGCATGCACACAAACAAACACACACACAAACACGTCTTTCACAGCCCACTTTGTGGGCTACTGCGTTCTGATGGAATCAACTTGAGGCAAAGGGCACAGGCCGTAATGACGCATTTAAATTAATAAGCAGTGAATTATAATTGTATTCAGATCATTAAATTCTGGCAAGTGGCCCCTCAGTGAAGAGTTTTCTGTGTGTATGTGTCTGTTTGTGTCTACAGTGTAGATGTATGTGCGTGATCACATACGTCCTACTGATGTTCCCAATTGAAGAGCTATCCAGAGCGTTAGCGATGATAACGAGTGTCCTGTTTGCCCGGCAGCCCTGGAGGGTTGAGTGACAGACTGCCGTAGCACTTTGCTACGCTTATTACCGGTATTGGAAAGATCACACGTATACATGACAGGCACTGATTTGCTGCATCGCATCACCAAACCAACAGTCCCCTCCATTAATGTTGACGTCACGGAAGGACACAACGCTTTGATGCATGCAGGGAAGGCCAACCACCACACAGGCGAGTATGAAGGAGGGAGGAGGAAGGGAAGTGGAGGACAAGGAGGGAGGAAGATCTAAGGCCTGGCCTGATCGATGAAATGCTACGTGACAAGGTAGGCCTTTCCAACAACTACCTGTCCTTCACAGAGCCAAATTCTGTGTGACCCGTGCAGGACATGTGGGAGTTGTCTAAGTGCAGCAACCAGAATGAAGACATGCAAGACATGACACAGCCACTCTGTGCAGCAGCAATTTAAACCACTGTGCCACTTGGGGGCCCTTAAAATACACATTTCTTATTGGAGAAGTTCAGGTACTAACTCCCCAATTCAAAAAAATGTTTGGGGGTACAGACCTACAACGTGAACAATTCAAATGAAAAACAAATTGAAATATTTGAAGTGGAAAAAAAATTAAGTAATCTCACAATAACTTGGTTGCATAAGTGTGCACACCCTAATACTTTGTTGAAGCACCTTTTGATTTTATTACAGTACTCTTTTTGGGCAGGAGTCTATTAGCATGGCACATCTTGACGTGGTAATGTGTGCCCACTCTTCTTTGCAAAAGCTCTCCAAATCTGTCAGATAGCGAGGACATCCTGTGCACAGCCCTCTTCAGATAACCCCACAGATGTGTGTGGTAATTCCAACATACCTTTTGGAATTATGACCAAAGAGATCAACCTTGGTTTCATCAGACCACAACACATTTTCCCGTGTGCTTTTGGGAGACTTGATGTCTGTTTTTGCAAACTTCAGTCGGGCTTGGCTGTTTTCCTTTGTAAGAAAAGGCTTCCGTCTTGCCACCCTACCCCATAGCCCATTCATATGAAGAATACAGGAGATTGTTGTCACATGCAGCACACAGCCAGTACTTGCCAGAAATTCCTGCAGCTGCTTTAATATTGCTGTAGGCCTCTTGGAAGCCTCCCTGATCAGTTTTGTTCTCGTCATTTCATCAATTTTGGAGGGACGTCCTGTTCTTGGTAATGTCTCTGTTGTGCCATATTTTCTCCACTTCATGATGACTGTCTTCACTGTGTTCCATAGTATATCTAATGCCTTGTAAATTCTTTTGTACCCTTTTCCTGACTGAAATCTTTCAACAATGAGATTCCTATGATGCTTTGGAAGCTCTGCGGATCATGGCTTTTGCTCTGAGATGCAACTAAGAGAATGTCTGGAAAATCCTACTAGAACAGCTGCACTTTATTTGTGATTAATCAGAGTCACTTGAAATAATGGCAGGTGTGTAATGACTTCTATTTATCAAGATTTTAAATGTGATTGGTTAATTCTGAACACAGCCATATCCCCAGTTATTAGAGGGTGTACACACTTATGAATCCAGTGTTAAGATTTCAGTTTGTTTTTCAGATGAATTGGTCACATTAAAAGTGGAAAAGGTTCGGACATGATTTAAAAACGTGCCATTTTAACAGGGGTGTGTAGACTTTTTAAATCCACTGTATACAAAGGCGTCCTGCATGAGGTACATGGTGCTAAACAAGATACTAACTTGGTTCTTTTTCAACGCATCTACTTTTTTTAAGGCATCTGTGATCAACAAATGCATCTCTCATAGTCATGTGAAATCCATAGGAGTGTTCCAAATTCATTTATAGCATTTCCTTATTATTTCATATGGACCCGTGTGGGAATTAGCCCTACTAGCATTACAGTGGCCATGCTATTGCCAATAGAACAACACAGAAGTTCCATCTCTTTATCTCTGTTTATTTCCCCTCCTTAATCTCTACCTTCTCTCATCCTTTCCTTGCACCCTATCCTCCATTCTGCCTCTCTACTCTAGTTTCCTCCGCCCTCCTCCAGAGTGATTATGGTTGACGGGTCTCGGCCTGTCTCCCGGGATTCAGCTCGGGTCTCATGACTGGCTTTAGATAGGATGATCTAATGGGGTCACGCTCCCAGTCAAGAGTCTATTCATAAGAATTGATAAAATATGCCAGGAGAGGGGATGATAGCAGACAGACAGACCAAAGCAGCAGGCCAGCAGAAGAACAGACGGGACAGGGGACATGCAGACTGATAGGCAGTTAGAGAGAATATTGCATGTATCCTTGGATCCGTCTTCTGTAGATTAGATTGTTCTCTTTAGAGTTTGATAATGGAGACAAATCATGCCATTTTCAATATACAATTAAACATCCATCCAGGTCCATAGAATGTCAGGAATTGCTTTACAAACCCTCAAGTAGGTGCAAAGGTGAGTTATTAAAGTAGTCTGCTAAGGCGTTGTGGACTAGGATGGCAGTAAACACGTTTTATGCTTCAGAGGCTTGCAGGTTCATTGCAAGTGATGGGCTGGTTCACTTTTCTCCCCAGCACCAAGAATTTGTAAAAAGAAAAGTATAAAACAAAAGAAAGCATGTTTGTATTTTCAATGCTTTAAATGTTAAATGCGGTAATCCCAGCAAAAACATGCATTCCCATGATATACATGGTATATGCAATAATACAGTGTGACTACACTACTGTATGTTGTGACATTTAGCCAATGTGACATTATTTGATGAAATCTGTGGAGACTCACGTTGACTACAAAACACATTCGGTAATGCTCGCTCTAGTCAGACTCTTGATGGCTAGATAAATATTTACCTCAGTAGCAAATCACCACAATAATACCAATGTCAATATCAGCACGTGAAGTAGTTACACTCCTTTTAGAAAGTATTCAGACATTTTCACTTTCTCATAATGTTTTTGTATTCTGATAGACTTGAAATCACTACACAAAGAAATCACTACACAACATACCCCATTATGACATTGCAAAAACATGAAATAAAAAACTGAAATATATCATGTACGTAAGTATTCAGACCCTTTTCCATGACACTCCAAACTGAACTCGAATGCATCCTATGTCGTGTGATCATCCTTGATTGGAGTCCACCTGTGGCAAATACAGTTGATTTGAAATGATTTAGAAAAGTCTGTTCATATAAGATCCCACACGGCACAGTGCATCCTAAAACATAGAACATGGCATGAAGTAGACGGAACAGATCTGGGGAAGGTTATAAACAGTTTCTGAAGCCTTGATTATAAAAAAATCCTGAAGCATAGTGGGCTCCATCACTGTGAAATGGAAGAAGTTTAGAAACAACAGTTATGTCTCGCTTTACGTCTTTCTGGTAGAGTAGCTAGATGGAAGCCACTACTGAGTGTAATGAATATGACATGCATCTTTAAGGACACCGAGTGCATGAGGGAAATTGTTCTATGATCTGACCAGAACAAAATCTAACTTATACTTGAAAACGAAGCGCTGCATCTGGTGAATAGAAGGTACCGCCCAATGGCTAATCCCATCCCTATGGTGAAGCATGGTGGTTGGAGCAACATGTTACAGGGATGCTTCTCATCTGCAGAGACTGGAAAACTGGTGAGGATTCAGGGAAAAATAAATTGAGCAAAATTCTCCTTGAAGACTGTGAAGCCTCGACCTGAAACTTGTTGAACATCTGTGGGGAGACCTGAAGATTGCATTTCCCCAACACTCCCCATCTAATCTGATAGAGCTAGAAAGCATCTACAAGAAAAAAAATTGATAAACTGCCCAAATATAGGTGTGCAAAGCCAGAATAGACAGACCCCCCCCAAAATAGACGCTGTGGTCCATGACAAAGGTGTTTCTGCAGAACCCTGACTACAGCGTCTGAATGCTTACTGGACCTAAATGTATTTCTGTTATTTTCGGTAAATGATAAAAAAATTATCTAAAAACAATCTTGCACTTTGTCATTATGGGGTATGATTGATGACAGTTGGTTTTTATCAATTATAAATAAAATCTTTAAAAGAACAAAATGTGGAGAAAAATAGGTCTGAAAACTTTCCAAAGGCATTGCATGTGCAAATGTGTTTACTAATTCTGGGTTTCACAGAGAAATATATCAAGCCCAGCTGATATATGTTTACCCCCCTAACCCCAGGGGATGCTGGGTAATTGAGCATGAGCTGAGCAGCGATATAAATCCCATGTTACTGGGTGATAAAAATGTTACATCATTGCTGCCATACTTCTTCTAGCGCTACCCACATTTGCGCAAGCGATCACACATACACAAACACACACAATTCCTGATGGGTTGTGTCCTGACCTACAGGGAATTGGTGCTGATGAGTGCTGCTAAGTATGTCTTTTGTCACACAGACATAAATAATGTAGAAAACCCAACACGCACAATGTAAATGTTCACACGTGTACAACAAAGCAAATACCCACGCCGTTAAGAATGACACGTGGTCATTGTGAAGTTGAGGATTAGACAAAAATGCCGTCAAAAGAAATGCGGTAGCGGTGTGTGTTGAAATCCGCGCGTGTCAGTGTGTGACCACAGACTTATGTGCAGTGTAAAGCTGGTGGGCTACAGTGGGAACCCAGTTAGCCAGAGCATACTCTGATGTGAAGCATATGATGTTACTTAAGCAGGCATAAAAGCAATCTGTTTCAATATCAGACACTTTGCAGGGAGGAATGTCAGGGTCATGAGAGGTGAGAGCTGGGTCGATGGGAGAAAATGAGCAGAATTGGACGCTGTACTGGTTTGCACACCAAACTAGCTATAACAAATAGACTTCACTATCGGACGTTCTGGATACATTTCAGAATCTGACATTTGTTTAGGGTTATCGTCTATGTGCTACGGGAATCTGAACTCAGATACTTAACTGTTAAGTTTAAGCGTTATCTTTGTATCAGTTGTTGTTGGAGGTTTGGGATACGGTTAAAACAGAGACAACCTGACAATTAGTCTACATTTTGGGTTCGTGTTTATGAAAAGGAAGGAAATATTAACATGTGACACTTGGAACTGGAGCTTGCAGGTTATATCCATCTGCCATCCCCATCCAAAACTCCCTATCAAGCCTTAATTGTAATAGTGTAATAGCACTGTTGTCACTAATGGACAATTCTGAAGGCACTATCATCATTCTATGGATTTGGATTAACTAAATTAAATTTTTACATGAATGAATATTTATATCAATAGTCAGATCCCTTTGCTACACCAATCCACATGCACACATACACTGCACATACAACGTACAGATGTATGTAAGCAAGCACTGTACGTATGCTTACTGAAAGTGTGCACATGTTGCTAGTGTGAAATGGCTAGCCAGTTAGTGGTGCGCTCTGGTAGTATTAAGTTTGGTGACCCCTTTATGAATTGTTTCACTAGCTTTATGGCATTTGTGTGGTGATGTTGATGGGTTTCCATGGTCCACATTTGCCCAAGTGTTCAGAGAACCACACGTTTGTGCCCTGTGTGATGCGGTTGACAGTGGAGGAAGAAAGCGTTTGCATTAACCTGTCACATGGAACAAAAATATAATAAGACTCCATATACAGTGAGGGGAATAATAATTTGATCCCCTGCTGATTTTGTACATTGGCCCACTGACAAAGAAATTTATCAGTATATAATTTTAATGGTAGGTTAATTTGAACAGTGAGGGACAGAATAACAACAAAATCCAGAAAAACACATGTCAAAAATATTAAAAGTTGATTTTAATGAGTGACATAAATATTTGATCTTCTGTCAATCAGAAAGATTTCTGGCTCCCAGGTGTCTTCTATACAGGTAATGACCTGTTTAAAAGACACCTGTCCACAGAAGCAATCAATCAATTGGATTCCAAACTGTCCACCTTGGCCCCAGACCAAAGAAATGTCCAAGGATGTCAGGGACAAGATTGTAGGCCTTCACAAGGCTGGAATGGGCTACAAGACAATCGCCAAGCTGCTGGGTGAGAAGGTGACAGCAGTTGGTACGATTATTCAGTTGGTGCGATTTTTCAGTTGGTGCGATTATTGCAGTTGGTGCGATTATTGTGTTTCTTCCATAAAATGGAAGAAACACAAAAGAACTGTCAATCTCCCTTGGTCTGGGGCTCCATGCAAGAACTCACCTTGTGGAGTTGCAATGATCATGAGAACGGTGAGGAATCCGCCCTGAATTACATGGGAGGATCTTGTCAATGATCTCAAGGCATCTAAGACCATAGTCACCAAGAAAACACTTGATAACACATTACGCCGTGAAGGACTTAAATCCTGCAGCACCCGCAAGGTCTCCCTGCTCAAGAAAACACATGTACAGGCCCGTCTGAAGTTTGCCAATGAACATCTGAATGATTCAGAGGAGAACTGGGTGAAAGTGTTGTGGTCAGATGAGACCAAAATCAAGCTCTTTGGCATCAGCACAACCTACCGTGTTTGGAGCAGGAGAAATGCTACATATGACCCCAAGAACACCATCCCCACCGTCAAACATGGAGGTGGAGACATTATGCTTTGGGGATGTTTTTCAACTAAGGGGACAGGGCAACTTCATCGCATTAAAGGGAAGATGGACGGGGCCAAGCAGTGACGGTGACAGGTAACGTTGTCCTGGGCCTAGGCCTTGGGGGGGCCCATTTGGTTGGCTTAAATATCATTATTTATTAGTCCGTCAATATTGGTATTCAGTACTACCTAGCTAAAACATAAAACAATAAACATTTATGACCTGTTTTATGAACAGTAACATCATTGCTATTTATAAAACATTTGGCCCGTGGTTTGGGTCCTAAATGTTCAATTTTGTCCCGGGCCCTGGGATTCCTGTCGGAGTCCCTGGGGCCATGTACTTTCAAATCTTGGGTGAAAACCTCCTTCCAATTGCCAGGGCATTGAGATGGGGTCGTAGATGAGTATTCCAGCATGACAATGACCCAAAACACACGGCCAAGGCAACAAAGGAGATGCTCAAGAAGAAGCACATTAAGGTCCTGGAGTGACCTAGCCAGTCTTCAGACCTTCACCCATACAAAATCTGAGGAAGGCACTGAAGGTTTAAGTTGCCAAACGACAGCCTCGAAACCTTGATGACTTGGAGATGATCTGCTAAGAGGAGTGGGACAAAATATCTCCTGAGAGCTAACTTGTAAACCCGGCCTGGCCAACTACAAGAAACGTCTGACCTCTGTGATTGCCAACAAGGGTTTTGCCACCAAGTACTAAGTCATGCTTTGCAGAGGGGTCAAATATTTATTTCCCTCATTAAAATGCAAATCAATAAGAAAAAATGACATTAGGTTTTCAGACTTTTTTTTGGTAATTCTGTCTCTCACTGTTCAAATAAACCTACCATTAAAATTATAGAGTGATAATGTCTTTGTCAGTGGGCAAACGTACAAAATCAGCAGAGGATCAAATACTTTCTTCCCACACTGTATACACCTACTTAAAAGAATAGCTAGTATTGCTTTAACAGTGATTAAAATGTAATATAGTTAGAAAAAGAAGCATTAGAGAGGAAAGCTGATGAGGCTAGCTATCGGCCCGTATCCCTTTGAGGGAAGCCAAGGGGTTGTTTTACAAGAAAAGACCAAGTGTTGACTGTACAATGTAGTGTGTGTTTGTGTGTGCATTTTATATCCCAATAGTAGATCTCAGTTCTCTCTTCGGGTAATGTACCCATGTAATGGTGTAATGAAAATTCATGATGAGAGCATGTTAACTGCATTATCCTGTCTCCAGAGTTTCATGACATGAATAAAATAAAAATAAAAATGAGGCAAACTCATTTTGATGCCTAATTATTTCTGGACTTGACAGCCTGGTAGTAGCTCGGCCAGTGTGGTTGTGTGTGTGAGAGACGTGTGAGCATGTACGTGTGGATTTGTTTGTACGTGTGTGTGTGTGTGTGTATGTCTGTGTGTGTATGTAATTGTTAATGCATGTTTGTGTTGTGGGTGGCTGTGTGTAGGTCACCAGCTTCATTAGCACATGCTCAGTGGTAACAATATGTTCATTATTAGCCGTAATGAGAGCATCCACCCTAACATGCACACCTGCTGAAGACCTTCTTGTGCGAACGCAAACTAAGTGCAATATTTCTCAGTATTTTGAATGGAGCATATAAATAGCTCTAGTTTTGTATTTAAGTGACATTCCCCCAATTTGTTAGTTCATGAGTTTGAGTATATTTCCTCTGCAATGCTATCTTATTAGCATTCGTGGCAACAGGCTATATCTCTAATATTAACATTTTTCACCACCACTAACGATGTCCCATATATTAGCATTTTTCACCACCACAAATGATATCCTGATATTAGCATTTCCCCCCCACAAGATATATCCCTTATAAAAGCATTTTTCATCACTAAAAACAATATCCCTGATATAAGTATTTTTCACAACCATAAACAATAACCCTGATATTACAATTTTCCACCACCAATCTTTCACATCCAGAATATATCATTGCTACTTCTTTGAGCTACACAGTCAATGTAGACACTTTTGGATAACATTTTTAGCTACCACATGTTTCAAGCCTAGTGGGCTTTTCTTATTTTTTGCTAAACTGATCATTAACTTGCAAATAATAAAGGTGTCAATGGGGGAAAATCTGGATATAGATCTGATTGAGTTGAATAAGACCCATCTGTTTAGTAAACCGGGAAGTCACAGCAGTACCAAGCCAATGGATTAAGCAACAGTCAACTCTATATCCTAGTGCCTCTGTTTCTCTATATATTTTTCCTCCCCCATTGTTTGCGGTCCCTATTGGGTGAATACATCTTCCTAATGCTACAGGCTGCTGCCGAAATGCCTTTCACCACAGTGGGTGTTTTTTCTGTGGCTCCACACACATAATCCTAGTAATGGGAGATTGTCGGGTAGCTCCGAAGATTTTGCCCCGCAGAGATACTGAACTTGTGACCGAAATAGATGCTTTGGGTGACTGTGGTTCGTTTGATTTCCAAAGCGATGTTTACTGCAACGCAGAAATGCAAAACTGAAAAAAATCCTCTCTCTTTTTTCTAGGAAGAATGCCCATGTGCATGACCACCTTTCCCTCTGACTCTCCACAGACAGACTAATGCCAGTCATTAGCTAATGACTGGTTGGTTGGTCAATCGTTTTCCTGTAAGGGTAATCACAAACACCTGTGCCTATCGTATGACAGCGAGAGAGAGCGTTTGTGTGCTTGAGTGTCTACGTGTGTGTGTCTGCTTGAGTGCGAGAGTGCATGTGCAAGTGTGTAATCAACCCCATGGGGGTTGATTGAATCCTTCCTGCCCATGATGGAGATGCGCTTCAGCGCAAGCCGACAGAGAATATCTCTGAAATCGAAATCTCCCTGGATTACAGCAGGAATGAACAAGGAAGGCCGCCCGGATGGTCCTTATTGGTTTATGATTGTTCCTATCGTAACCACATTAACCCCCTGATTGTTTAAATACACTCCGCTGCAGAGAAAGAAAATAGGATGAGAACTAATCATGCCCCCAACCGTGGTGGAAACCCGAACCCAATGCCGGGTTGGTACGTTGGGTAAAAAAAAAGTGGAGAAATGGGGGTGGGGGAGTTTGACTCGTCGATTAAGGCGCAATTTTGCAGTTTCATTCCTGTTCCAGCACAGTGTAGAAAATGAGATTAAGCTCAATTTGGACCTGTTCACGAGATCTCCTCACCCCGTGTCAGGGGAACGACCTACCCCCCCCCCCTCACACACACACACACACACACACACACACACACACACAAGCACACACCATCATGTCAGCATGCCCCTAGGGAAATCATGCGTCTCTAGACAGGTCAGACCTGGTGCATGTATATATTCATGGACTTAATCTGGCATCATTTTCGCGCTGACGGGAAAAATAAATTAATTTACACAATTTGTGTTCGGCTTGCTCACCACTGCACACTAGGGAGGCATGCAACCGTCCAAAGGTTGTCAGGGCTTCACCCTTGTAACGTGTGCTAGGTTGTGTGATTGGGAGAGTTGTGTACGTGTGTAGTTGAGTTTTTTCCACCAAACATCGCCAAGCTGTTTGCAAAATTATCACACTGTTTGTTCAACCTAAGATGTTTGCTAGTACATATGCTCTGAGGTGAACGGAATTACCAGTCAACAACCAGATTGATCTGCCAGGCACCAGACCTACTTAAAGAGTTGCTTGAGATGGCAACTCTCCTAACATCCACCCTTCCACTCTGTTGTGGAGCAAAACTGCATTGACACACGCCGGACCACTAGGCCTCCTGGTTAATCCTGTGCCACGGTGACAAAGCTGTACTATGAGGAAGTGACAGAGATCCACGCAACTCTGGGTGGGAGGCAAATGCTAGCTTTTCATGCAGTGAGAACAGGTAGAGATGTTTGAAGGACAGTTCTGTGTTTTCAAAGCCCTTTGAGACAGCTTCTGACCAAACCAGGGGGGATTTGGTACAAATCGAGGGAGTGTGGCAGCGTCACAACCTTTATTTACATGTGGGTGCGTGAAAATGGTTATTTGCGCTTCTATGTGTTCATGCATGCACATGGGCGTGCGTCTGCTTACAAACAGTGTATAATATTCCGAACTTATAGAGTGCCCCATCAGTGGCATCTGTGGTAGTCAGTTTGAATGGAAGCATAGACCCAGCAGATGTTGTGTGTGTAAAACAGATTAATAATTAAAATATGCTTGACAGATGAAAAGTGGGTCCTGAGGCTAGAAAGGAAAATGTTTATTCTACTGCCACAGACTGTAGTACACTTAGCTTCTGCCATCAACTTAGTGAGTGTCTCAATGAAGAAAGTAAACTATATTTTCTTTCTTTTTTCGCTCTGCTCAAACCTTGCACAAATAATCTGCTACGTCGTCTGGGTTGAGATGTTGAATATAAAACTGTTTGGTGATTGAAAGAGAGAATGTGTACATGCGTGTTAGCTCTTAGCAAAATGACAGAACCATATTCTGTCTAAACCTCCCATCTGCCCTTTGCCCATCTATCTTTATCTTTCTCTCCCTCTCTTTTGCCAACTCTCCCTCTGACTGTCTCCCATCGTAATTTCTCTTTTGCACACCATCACTGCTGATACGTATTCACCAGTCATGGAGAGACCAGGGAGAGTTGGAGAATCAGGATGACTGCCAAAGTCCTAAACAGTGGTGATTTGGCTTCCTATTTTTTGTTAGTTTTTTTAACAAAAAGAGCACGATGTGTTGGAGAAAACCCCAGAAGTCCCCTGGAGAACAGGGGAGATATGGGGAGACAGCAGGCACATCTGTCTCTGGCACGAAGAGATTGTTTGTGTGTGTGTGTGTGTGTGTGTGTGTGCATGTGTGTGGTTGGTTGGGTGTGGGTGTCTGAGAGGCATAGAAAAGAAGAGAGAAAGAGAGACCACCTGCTCCTGAAGTTTCCAGTCATTACCGAGACCTGCCACCATGCAAATGCCTGACTAAATATTCCATTCGGGATCTGAAGACATGATGGAGAAGGCCAAGTATAATCTTTTAATTTTTTAAATTGTATCATTACTTACTAAGTATATTTCCGCCTTCCACACTCACTTCTGTGAAAACACTATACCCAGCCACAGATTCCTGAAACACAAACTCCCATTTCATGACTCTCATGGTAGTGGGTCTCTGCTGCAGATCATCTCTTTCAGCCTTGCTCCTTGGACATATCCTCATGTATCTGAATAAGTTAAGTTTGGGGCACCACAATGACTTGACTGACAGAGACACAGACAGACAAAGAAAGACAGACAGAGACAGAGACAGTAGAAAAATGTAAAGTGGGGTTTTAGGACACGTAACAGTTTAGAAAAAAAGTAAGACTGGAGTGGGAAAACATAGCAAATACCAGAATGTCCAGAAGAACCACTTGTTTTTACTGGAGTTATTTTTTAAGAAGAGTATAACCACAGAAATTCTGAAGTGAGGCTGTTGTATTTTTAGGATGCATCAAGATCATAAAATAGCCGAAGAGAGGTTTCTGAGCTGGGTATATAAACTCCATTTGCACAAATGTCTATCTTATGTTAAAATTCAATTTCTTTATTAGAATATGAGAGAGAGTTAGAAGTAAAATTAGACAAACAGAGATAGAGATATTCAAAGACAGAGGTTGACAGAGGGCCCCTGGTTCTGCTCTGACTCAGGTTTTGCTTTCTGTTATACTTGTCTTGACTCCCATCAGTGGCCGGTTCTGTTGAAAGCTTCCTGATATCTGTACACTGCAAAATGGTCCATCTTAGCCCACCCCTTCACCATCAAAACTGCTATCACACATGTGTCAGTATGCCTTTGGTGTTCACCTGTTCCCTTCTGCTGTGCAGACAGAGAGAGTGAGACAGAGAGACAGAGTGAAAGAGAGAGAGAGAGAGAGAGAGAGAGAGAGCTGGGTTAATGCTTGTGAACAGAGGTTGGTGGGGTTGGGTGGGATGCTGATTTGTGCCCTAAGCATTTTGGTGACTGGAGGAAGTGTTTCAAAAGCTGTCACAAACACGCACTTGTTCATGCAAACACATTTGCTTATTTAGGCGCCTACAAAAATTAAAGATTGTAGCCATAAATAGCTTGAATGTTTTTCACTGTGCGCCTACATTTTTTAATGTGCCACCATTTTTCTACTTATCTGCACCTAGTTAAAAAAGTTGGGGGCAGAGCTCTGTATCATGACAAGACATACTGCTACCCTCAGATCCCAAAAAAGATGCAGCATTTGAAATTATTGTGGATTCAGTCTTGCACAAACACTATGTATAAAAAGCCAAGGCTCAACTTGTAAAGGCTCATACCAGAAAAACGACGATCAGATCCTATCCATGATGTTGTATAACAGTTTAAATCAAATGTCCATAATTGTAGTCAAAGGCCCACAACGCTTTGCGAAAGAGGAGGGGTTTATGACGACTCTCCCTTCTTTTCACTTGACCAAAAATGTGGTCAAGCTAACCTGTTACATTAACTGTAGCTAGTAGGCTAACTGTGGCTAGTTGCCTTAGAACTACGTTTCTTCTCATCCCTGAAATAAACCCTAAAGTCTGTTAATGAACAGAAATGATGATGTTGGCACTGTCAAATGCAGAAATAAACTCTGGTTAAAACTGATTAAGTTTGCTGCATCAGTACCGGTCAGGATCAGTGTTCCTTTTATGATGTGGTATTCTTTCCCAGTATTGGCATATTGGCTTGCTATATATGCTAAAGTATATACTTGCAGTATGTAGTACTAGTATGTGACTTGATATGGATCAAATGTGGTATATTTAACAGCATTACAAGGGTGTGTTTGTATTTGGCTAATGTTGATTGTACAAAGGTATGTTCTATTTGCCTAATGTTTTTGATTTTAGAGCCTTGGGGAAACAGATCAAAATCCACTAATACAGCTAGTTAGCTAGTTGAAATATTTAGTTAAATCAAAGAAAGAACAACAAGATATTTGATAATGTGCATGAACATGTTAAAATACCAATGTTATCTTGAATCTGACAACATTTTACTGAAATTATTAAACAGTAAATCAGACAAGCTCAACATGTCATTTCTGTATAGCTGAGCAGTTATAGTTATTATCAAAAATAATTTATCTCACGTAGAGAATAGTGTGCCTATGTAGGCCTATCTTAAATGAAGTTATACTCACTGATCACAATGTTAATTGGATAAGGTTAGAATGCTAGCTAGTTACATGTCAGTGGTCTATTTGTAGTTATTTCTTTGCCATCCAATCCACTTATATTAAAAACCTGGGTCTGTCTTAATAATTTCAGTTTTATACAGTCTCATAACATTTATGTAGAAATGTTAGAAAAAATCTAAATGATATGGTTGTTGCTACAAACATACATGCTGTTCTGCTGTTTCAGTGTGTTCAAATACCATAATGAGACAAAACATTTGGATCATATTTTGGATCAGGTGGTCACAATCAGAAATTGACAAAAAAGCAGCATGTTGCACCTCAGGCTGCGTTATGCAGGCAGCCCAAAACTGAACCGTTTTTTAACCAATCTTTTAACATCTTATTTGTCAAAACATTAATTAACGTAAAAAACTGAATTGAATGGCTAGCATAAAGAAAATTTGATTTCTTGCTCCAGTAAAATACGCCTGACAGTTACTGAAGTTTTCTCTTATGTAATATGCCTACTTTTCTATTATGTTACATAGCCTACTTGTTTGAAACTTAAAGATTCAAACAAGTAGGCTATGTAAGGAAAAGGAAAAAACCTTGGAGGGCTCAATTCCTTTCCAAAAGTCACATGTTCTAACAGTGGAATGTGGAATCACAATCCTTTCCATGTTGTAACAGAAGTTTGTCTGTTGTGTCTTGAAGACATCCAACCGCCAAGCTGTCCTGGCTTGATGCAGACTGACCGGTCAGGACTGTGGTTGTTGTTATAAACTCTCAGCAGTCTCTCTCTCTCGCTCACTCTAGGCTTTTTACAGAGAGAAGCAGACCATATGTACAGTAGGAAAAGAGGAAGAAGGAGAGGGCAGGAGTGAGAAAGATGCAATAGGAAACAGAGGAGGAAGAGAGTAATACAAACAGAGTTATTATAAAAAGCGGTTAAGGATTTTATGGTTGTTGTGTTGCCCTATGCCAACAGTAGCTTTTGCTGTAAATAAAGCAGCGAGGTCAAAGCTAAATCCATATTTATCCAGACTATGTTTGGGTTTCGTTATATGCCATGGGCAGTTCTGCCTTTCAAGCTAACCATCTCCTGTCATATTCACTGAATGAAAAAATATGCCAATGCGAATGTGTTGTCTACGCTTAAGTGTTTTTCAGTGGCCTGCAGAGCTCAGGGGACTCCATCCAACAATTTTCTCCTGTCAAGGTGGTGAAATACTATTAAGTTTCAAGTCTTGATGGATTTATATTATGCAAACATTACTCACAAATCTTTGAATTTTAATTGTCAACAATGTCCATCATATCTCAGTAATTATAGTATGATGGTATTTTAAGGTATTCTTTAACCTCCATTGTTTTTATTGGTTTGGAATCATATCGTTTTTGTCAAATGGGTCAAAATTCTGTGACTGGAGCAAGTGGTAGAAATCACAATATCCTTGTTGCTAAGAATCTACACAGTTAGCTTAATTGATTCCGCAGAAGAGCGGATGGTTGCTTAGATAAAAACATTTCAATGTTCTTGTTATTCACCTATTGTTAGCTTCCTGTTCCGGGGATGTCCAAGAACAAAAGTTATGCAACCAGAAAGTCAGGGAAGAGCCTTTATTTCAGCATGAGACTTCCGATGTTAACTGTACATAGTTCCCACTCTCTCTCTCTCTCTCTCTCTCTCTCTCTCCAAAGAATACAAGAAGTTCCACAGTACTTATAACAAATACGATGCGGCAAAGGGTCAAACCCAGCCAAATACCCTACAATAAGAAAGGCCTAAATGACCCTTGTATGAGATGTTCCAGCATATGGTCAATGGTCCTATCCCTCAATCCTGGGAGTCACATGGACAACTCCTAGCAGGAGGCATGGACAGGACGTGTGTCCTATCTATACACCTCTGCTCAAGAGTTAGTTAGTATATCTGTGTTGTGTTAAGTTTCTCAAGCCTACTTTCTCTCACTATCTTCCACACGGGGGACAAATCCCATGTGTATTGCCCTTAAGTGAGAAATTAAGTTACTTTTGAAGCAGAAAGTTTGAAATCTAAAGAAGGGGTTCCCAACATTTCTTTCAATATGGTTGGAAGACACAGATATTCCATTTGTGGCCAGCACCCAGATCGTCAACTACGCACAAGCGAAAACAAGAGCCTCTTCCAGTACTTTATCTGATCTTAGACACTAGAGCAGGGATGAGCAACTTGGATGGTGATGGGGGCCACAGAATTGATGTACTGGTCATCAGGGAATTGCAGATTAACTTGGAACACACACACCCACACGTCCATTTATTGTATGCTATTATTAAGAAATGCATTAGAAGAACACTTGGTCTGATGCTAGTTAATGTATCTAGGCAATTTCTTTATATTTCCTGCTCCACTCAGCTGTCCCAGGATTCACTTCCGTGTCATTAAATATGTTAACCCTTTGAACGCTATAGGTTTTTTGGCTGTTTTCACTACTTTTGGCTTGTACAGAGACTTCTGCAATAGGTTTTAGGTTTTAATAACTTAAAAAGACATCACAACAGCTTCTGAGACCCTGAAATGAAACAGTTTTATGTATAAACTTGCAAAGAATGATGTCAAGTCTATTCCATGTTTTGTGTCCTGCATAGATTTTGGTCCCAATACTAACTTTACAACAAATTTAAGGTCATGAAATATATATTTTTTCAAATGTTTTTGTGTATATATACTTTTACTGTCTTGTAAATTAATCTGAGGGCCTCAAAGAGACGGCCACATGTGGCCCATGTACAGCCAGTTGCCCATTCCTGGACTAGTGGTGTAGGCAGAATACCTTTTTTAGCTTTTGCCTTGCAAGATAATTCCATTTGAGCAAGCAAACTTGATTTTAAACCACTATTCTTGGGTCCCTAAATCTGTGGTTCTCAAACCTCATGGGAACATCCAACCTTCTCAAAATGTTGTTGTAGCTCTGGACTAGTTTACTCGATAATTGTTTGACAAGTTGATTCAGGTGGGGTATCTCTGGAATACATCTAATACACGTAGTGGCCAGGAGAGTTTGGAGAACCACTGCCTGAAAATTGCTTTTCCTGATGCTTGGAGGGGGAAAAAATAAGGATGTTTTGTTGTTAGCAAAGTTATTTGATTTCACGCTATTGACTGATCCCACATCTGTCCAGACTTATCAAACAAACCGTGAATGTGATAAGATGGCTAGTAGTATATTCATAAAGGTTATTTTCCGAGTGACAAATTTGTTATGTTTTGTCATTTTGTTCAAGCAAATTAGATTTTTTAATTTGTACAATTTGTAAAATAATGAATCTAATGCAGACAGCTTTCCATGTTTGATTAACCATTTAGAAATGTTCTGTAAATAAATTACTTTCCAAGTTTGAGGTCACTTGGTTTTTCCTTGTTTTCGATAGAAAAGCAAATTTTTTGTCCATCAAATTGATAAAAAATACAGTGTAGACATTGTTAATGTTCTAAATGGCTATTGTAGCTAGAATATTTACGAAATATCCACGTGCAGTTGTGCTAAAAATTTGCATACCCTTGGAGAATTGGTGACATATGAACCATTTCTATGTCAAACATATGTTAGCAGGCAAAACACATTTAATTTATTCCTTATGGGATTCATATTCAACTGTAGGTTATAAAAGAATAGCACAATCATAAAACAAAACATGGCAACAAAGAATAAAATTAAATAACCCCTGTTCAAAAGTCTGCATACCCTTAGGTCTTAATACTGTGTATTGCCCCCTTTAACATCAATGACAGCATGCAGTCTTTTTAAATAATTGTCTGTGAGGCCCTGAAATCTTGCACGTTTAAGATCTCCCCAGAGTGTCTCGATGATATTAAGATTAGTGGACTGTGATGGCCACTCCAGAACCTTCACCCTTTTCTACTGTAACCACTGGAGGGTCAACTTGGCCTTTCTGCTTAGGGTCATTATTGTGCTGGAAAGTCAAAGAGCTTTCCCTGTGAAGCTTTCCTACAGAAGAATGTATATTGTCTGCCAGAATTTTCTGATTACATGCTGCATTCATCTTGGCATCTATTTTCACAATATTTCTTGTTCCTTTAGAGTTTTAGCGCTCACAGACCACCACCATGCTTCACAGTGGACATGGTGTTCTGCTCACCATTGGCCTGTTGTGCTCCTTAAAAGAACAACACCTTTTTCCAGAGCAGCCTGTATTTTACCTGAGGTTTTTCTTTGTATCCTGAACAATTCTTCTGGCAGTTTTGGCTGAAATCTTTCTTGGTCTACCTGACCTTGTTTTGGTATCAAGAGATCCCTGAATTTTCCACTTCTTACTAAGTGAACAGCACTGACTGGCATTTGCCATGTTTGGATATCCCTTTATATCCTTTTCCATCTTTATAAAGTTCCATTACCTTGTTACGTATTACTTTTGACTGTTCATTTCTGCTCCCCTCAGTATCTCACCTGCTCGCAGACACTAATTGCAATTTAAAAAGCCACAGATGTGGGATATTAACCTTTAATTGTCATTTTCACCTGTGTGTGTCACCTTGTGTGTCTGTAACAAGGCCAAACATTCAAGGGTTTGTACACTTTTGATCTGTACATTTTGGGTGATTTCTGTTTTAAATATGATCTAAAAAGGAGCCAAACCACTATGTGATAATGCATGGCTTCGTATGATCACCATCCTTAAATACAAATGTTTTAGGTATGATCAGTCATATTTTCAAAATCAATGCTAAAAGTTTACAATTTCTGCCAGGGTATGCTAACGTATGAGCACAACTGTAGTAGGCATACAGTGGCCCAAAACTCAGTCATGTGTTCCAATGTCACACTGTGTTTACCAATCTATGTTTATAAGTTTAAAAGGCTATGTGTCCATTAGAAAACCCCTTTGCGAATATTTTAGCAAAGCTGAAAACTGTGCTGATTAAATAGAGAAAAAATAAAACTGGCCTTCTTTAGACTGAGTATCTAGAGCATCAGCAGTTGTAAGTTCAATTACAGGCTCAACATTTACAGAAACAAAGATTGTCCTTCTGAAACTAGTCAGTCTATTCTTGTCCTGAGAAATTAAGGTAAATTAAGGTTAATCCATGTGAGAAACCAAGAAACTGAAGATTTTGTATAGCGTTTTGTACTACTCCCTTCAGAGAACAGCAAACTGTCTTTAATCAGAATAGAAAGAGGGGTGGGATTGCCATGGTGCACAACTAAGCAATAAGAAAAATGTTGTCTAGTTTGAGAATGAGACAACGCACAGGTCCTCCACTGGCAGCTTCATTAAATTGTACCCACAAAACACCAGTGTCAACGTGAAAAGTGAAGAGTTACTCCAGCACGATGGCCTTTTAGGCAGAGGATTGTGTCATAACACAAAGTGCATCACACCCTGCTGCGTATGGGGCTGCGTTGCCACAGACCAGCCAAAGTACCTATGATGACACCTGTCCACTGTCAAAAGTATCTACAAACGTCGGAACTAGACCATGGAGCAGTGGAAGAAGGTTGGCTGGATCGACGAGTCCTGTTTTCTTTTACATCACGTGGACGGCCAAGTACGTGTGCAACATTTACCTGGGGAAGTGATGGCACCAGGGTGCAATGTGGGAAGACTACAAGCCAGGGGAGGGAGTGTGATGCTCAGGGCAATGTTCTGCATGTGCAAATCAATTTGACACTTCCTAAACATTGTTTCAGACCAGGTACCTTCATGGCAATGGTAATCTCTGATGGAAGTGGCCTCATTCAGCAGGATATTGTGCCCTGCCACCTGTACACATTGTTCGGGAATGGTTTGAGGAAAATGATGAAGAGCTCAAGGTGTTGCACCAGTCTCCAAATTACCCAAATCTCAATTCGAATGAACATCTGTGGGATGTGCTCTACCCACTAGTCCAATCCACGGTGGCTGGATGAATTATCTTGGCAAAGGAGAAGTGCTAACTAACACAGATTTAGACAGATTTATGAACAATATTTGAGAGAAATAGGTATTTGGTGTACATAGAGAAAGTCTTAGTTATTTGAGTTCAGCTCATGATAAATGGGGGCAAAAAGAAAAGTTTTGCATTTATAATATTGTTCAGTGTATAAGGCCTAGCAACTAGCACCCACTAAATGTGATTGGTTGTTATAGTTCAACTGACTGACAATGCAGTGTGTAAACACTATATGATTAACACTATATTAATAACCAGCTATTTATTCTTTAAGTTAACAAATGTCTGCATTTTATTTAAATTGTATTGATTGGCATTGACTAATGCTAAGTGTAGGCAGATGGCTAGCTAATGCTAAGCAATTTAAAGGAGCTGACATTAGCCACTTAGCAAAGATATTTAGTTTCCTCGTGTTGTGTGCCTTTTCCACAAATTATTGCCATCATTATCTTGCACATAATATGCTGAATATTGACTAGCCCGCAAGCTGCTATTGACAATAACATTATTATTTCAACAAGCTAGCTAGTCAGCTACCATTCGATATTTTAGTAGACTACTGCGACATTACAAATGTTCAATAAATTATCTGAACAGTAAATAATACTTTTTTGTTAACTTACAGAATTGTATGCTAGCTAATGAGAAATTCTAGAATATATATATATTTTTTTAAATTCTGTTAGTGTTGGGATAATTCCAGCCACTATGTCACCAATTTACATTGTTTGTGTTCTGGTTGTATTCATCCTTTTTTTGTCCAACCACTTTTACTTTTTCGTCAGCCAATGTTTCATTCTAAAATATGACTTTCCGACTAGTCATGTCAGTCTAAAGCAACTTACAATATCTGCATTCATCTTATGATGACCAGTATATTCACATCTTATGATGACCATTTTCTGTGCTAGAAAGAATTTAAGAATGCTATAAAAATCGCCAGCATTAGTTCTCGAAAGTTACCAGTGGAGATTGTTGTGGCTGTGCAGTTAATTTAGATGCTCTTTTTAGACCATCTTAAAAAAAAATCAATTAAAATTTGACTCCCATATAGTGCTATCAATAAATATACTCTGTATTATTGATTAATAAAATCTTTCTGTTATTATATTTCTGTTATGTATAATGAATTTATTGACTTCATGTCCCCAATTAAGTTGCAAAGCGTAGCAGTAAATGTGTTTTGCAGTGACAATGGAACCTGGTAAAGCTAATGAATATCAGTACTGTCATACCTGAATTTCGGTATTTTCTCCCCAGTCTGCAGATTGGGATTAATGATTTATTTCAACCAGCTATCCTTGCTGCCTCAAAGTTTTAGATGTCTGTCTGAATAAAGCATTCATTTTACTTCTGTGGCTTCTTATAACACTTTCCTCTAAAACTGCATATCATGTAGAAAACCCCTGACTTAAGCAAGGCTTTACTGTATACCCATTTCACTCACATATTTACTCATGGTATACATTTTTGAACGCTAGCTTTATTAGTCAATTTATTGTCCATGTGCAGCTTTTGAGCATCAATTAGTACTTAGTAAATAGGCACACTGTAGTTCCTTATAAAGAAGGTCAGCATAGAGCCCTCTAACATTATGTATGAAATGTTGCAAAGGATAAGTCTATGTTTTTATAATGACTTTTAACACACACAGACAACAACGGCAAGCATGTCGGAACTGTATACAAAGAACAAAACCAATATCTGTGAAGCACTATAGACAGCCGTTACCCATCTGACAAATAGTAGTAACATTCAAACTGTTAATCAGACATTCTGATCATACAAAACCTGAACATGAATAAGCATGTGGAATTTTCAGGCAGGGAAATATGTGCACATTGTATTGCAGTATCATGCCCATAGGGGGCACTGGGGCATGTTCTCCCAAGTTTGTCATGTTTTAAAAATGTCAGATTTTAAATCAATTACTTGACTTCATATATAAGCCTATATTTTATTTTAATTGCTTATAAGGTGATATGTGTGCAATATACAGCTCTGGAAAAATTTAAGAGACCACTGCACCTTTTTCTTTTGTTTCCAAAAAAATTGAAAAGGAATGTTTTGAGTGAGCAACCGAAGTGTTCAATTTCCAGTGGTCTGTGCTCCTCACTCAAAACTTTTCTTTCCAACTTTTTTGGAAAGGAAAGAAAAACGTGATTTGGTCTCTTAATTTTTGCCGAACCATGTAAGGAGCCGGCTAAAAACAGCAATGTCTCTTTCTTGACAGGCTGACTACCCCTTGTAAAATAGCCTAGTGGTTAGCAAAGCGTACCTGAGAACTATAGGTGCCATGTTCGGATCTCCCCACAGACAAAGCGAATTATGCATTATTAATTATTCCGTATAGACAAAATCTTTGCGGGCTAAAACTATTCATATTGTAAGCTTCCTGTTCCGGTGATGTCCAAGAACAAAAGTTATGCAACCAGAAAGTCAGGGGAGAGCCTTTATTTCAGCATGAGATTTCCGATGTTAACTGTACATAGTTCCCACTCTCTCTCTCTCTCTCTCTCCCTCTCTCTCCAAAGAATACAAGAAGTTCCATAGTACTTATACCAAACAAAAGGGAGGCGGCCAAATGTCAAACCCAGCTAAATACCCTCCAATACGAAAGGCCTAAATGACCCTTGTATAGGATGTTCCAGCATATGGTCAATGGTCCTATCCCTCAAGCCTGTGACAGTCACATGGGCTCCTAGCAGGAGGCATGGACAGGACGAGTGTCCTATCCATACACCTCTGCTCAAGAGTTAGTTAGTACATCTGTGTTGTGTTATGTTTCTCAAGCCTACTTTCTCTCAATATCTACATTATGGTAAGTCTGAAATAAAACAGTTTACGGTTATATTGCAACTGTTTCTGGTGGATTTTCAAAGTACGTGCATGCGTTTTGGGTCAGGACAGACATACACTTCTGCTGGCGACAACATACAGTAGTTACGTTGTAGTAGGCTCTAACTAAACTATACGGTTATATTGCGTCATTTTCTGGCATGGAAAAGGTCATCTTCAGCCTTGCTCAAATCTTTTAAAATTAATACGAATATAGTAGGTACTTGTTAGCCTATTACTGGCTAATAAGCTGCTAAAACGGCTAGTGGAAAAAGCCATATAGTTCATAGATGCTATGATGGAGGTACATTTTTTAAGAAATGTTAGTCAGTTTAACACAATGCTCAATGTTGTCTAGCAACTGCTGAAACATGTAATGCCGTGTCGTGGTGGTTAAAGATGTTCGGATCTATTGAGAGCAACGACATTTGTTGATTTTATTTGTGGTCCGCAATAAAACTACGTTATACAGTATTGCGTTTCTGGTAAGTTTCTGATAAGTTCAAGACTCTCTCGTCTATTCATTTGATGAAAAAGTTAGTTATCGTCACCTTTATTGATAGATATTGTATCAGTGTCATGCATGAATGAAATAACAGAGTACATTCTTATGCCATGAAATGAAATTGTTTTGGCAAACTTGCTAGCAATTGTTCAATTCTTGACTATTCCAGTAAGTTAGTGGATACTGGTAAAGCCTATTACTGGCTAAGACGCTGTGAAAACAGCCAGTGGCAAATGTCATACAGTTCATAGATGCTATTTGTGGTGGAGGTAAACTTAGTAAGAAAGGTTGGCCAGTTTAACTGTATCAATATCATTCACGAATGGCCATTTAGCTGTTGAAACAGCCAGTGGCAAATGAGGATTGGTTCAAGGTTTACACAAGAGGCTGTACTCACACCCATGAAATGTACAGCTCTGTCGTGTAGTGATTAATGACACAGCCCTTCACGTGGGTGACCCGGGTTTGAATCTCGAGAGGGAAACACTTTCTATTGTGGGCTTGCTGAACAAGGCTCGTCTGTTTTTTTGTTTCCAGAGCTGCAGTTTGTCATGCATTTGTTGATTTGTGACCCGGGTTTTCAAAACCAGTCACATGCAAACTTTGAATGTAATGGCAAATCTTGTTATGATAATGATTGTGTATACATGTTTATACACATAAACAACATCTTACAAGGTTTTTCTAAATATAACGTTAATCACAAAACAGTATATCAGCTGATATTTCTCCCTATATAGCTGAATGATAGGAGTAACAAGGTAATTATTGTATGCAGACCAGCAGTATTTGTGCTGGCACAAATTGTGTGTGAGTAACATATTTACGGACATATTGTATAGAGGTAGAGTTAAACTAAGTCAACTCTCTTTGCAGAATTTGACCATCGTTGGTGTTGACAAATGACACATTTACTTAATTTGATTGATTTGATTTTTGCTCCTGATGAATTCATAATTCTTAGAAAGTATGTTTGTAAATTAATGTTATCATGTTCTGTAGTTAATTTAATACTTTTTGATAAATGAATACAACAAAAATGCTCTTCTCTATCTGTTACACATGCCATCGGGATAGCTATGACATTTATGAAGATGGTTTCAGCATTCTTTAAAAATAATTTAACATGAACAACCAGTGAGGAAGATATAAAAAAATATGTGTTATTAAATAGTTGCCTTGTTTTAAATCCTAATATTTGTTTCTGTTGAAGTTTGTGATCTGTCTGATACCATTTCAAACAGTTGAGAGGTTGGCACAGAGGTTGAATTTCCAGCCTGACATCCTCTATGAATTTAAAAACATTATGTGCTCATGGGCACCACCTCTTGTTGGGACATCTGTCTTCCTACTCCCCCTTTTTTGGGCTTCTGTTCTCCTTCAGCATATCTTCTACATAGAATAAACTAAGGTTGGCAAATATCACGAGATTTTCATGAGGCATGCAAAATAACATTAATTGTCTGACCGTAATAGATAGTTAAGTTCTGGAGGCCACTAACAAGTGTAAAGTAGCTAACTAGTAAGCTACCATGTAAGAAATGCTAAATGAAATGTTGGCAACTTTAAACTAATTTATATATACTGTAGCTCAAGCGGAGAAGTCACAGTTGAAAACCACAAATACTTTATATTGGCAGATTCAAGTGTTAGATGGATGCCGCAAAAAATTTAATAACTATCACAAACACAACAATTCATAACCGAACTGATGATGTCATGCTATGTCACGGATGAGACAATTCACTTCTGGTAGTTTTTAATGAATATAATTGCAAAGAATCTGTTGATTTTATTTCAATTCTGGCACCTTTCTCAAATTATTCAAACAAAATGTAAATAGTGTCACTGTTGGTATCTTTGTGACGCTTCTTAGAAAATCCATGTTGACATGCACTTCCTAATCCAAAAATAATATTGATGTGATAATGCTATTTCTACCACAAGATCACATTAAATTAACATCAGCATTATTCAGTGGGTTCAAACTGATTTTGAAAATAGACAATTGTTCTGGTGTCAAGGAATAAAACAGTTGTTTTCATCCTCAAGATATCTCTTGCCAAAATGATTCACATAAAAGTGCAAAACGACCCCAACTCTATTGCAGACCAACTTACAGTGATAATCAGCACCCCTATCTGGCTGTACGCTGCCTTCTCTTTCCATGTTGGTTGGCCTCGATGCTCAGTGGACTAGGGGTCCTGGACTTCTCCAGTTCATATTCACATTTAATTGAGTAATAATGAAGAGGGCTCGTTTGAGATTATGGCAGCAGTGCATTAATGTGAACAAGGCTCAGTGGATTATCCCAAGTCTTAGTCTTCCATGCTGTCATCTAGTGGAGGAGAGAGACACACAGAGGCTGAGAAAGCCTGAATGGACCAGAGCAACATAAGGCCTATTAGCATGAGAGTAAGACTGTGTGTGTGTGTGTGTGTGTGTGTGTGTGTGTGTGTGTGTGTGTGTGTGTGCCCGCGTGCGTGCGTGCGTGCATGCAATACAACTCTATCTCTTCTGACATTTTGGTATCAAATTGCTCCAATGTGCGTGAAACTTAAAAACCAATGGCTGCAGATAACATCTGACTTTTCATCCCTATCTTGTCGCTATGTTTCTCAGTCCCTCCTTCCACTCTCTCACTCTCCACCATCGTTGTTGTTATCAAATGATACAGTTGCTCAAGTGCAACGTTTGAATTCTAAGGACCTCTGGGAGAGGATTTGTCTGTGGCAAGCCTCTTTCTAACGGGGATTAAGCGGATTAGAAACCATAAAATGACCCCGCGCTCCATCTCTCCTGGGATATGCACAGCGTTTCCCAGCCTGCACCCACTGCGGCCAGGGAAGGACCCCAGATCGCAATGCCTGCATTGCCAACATCCTCCCTGAAAGGTCCTTTCTTAGCATGACAAAAGGGAGCCAACTGATCCTCCATGGAAGAGCACAAAGCGGTAGCTGCAGTCAGCCCTGCTCATTTTCAATGGGACAAACGGCATTACACTTGGCAGTGACGTTGTTCTAAACTCCAAACATGGAGCCCCCTGTCTCTGCGCGGAGCTCAAGGTGTCATATTAATTATTTAAATCTGATGTGGATTTTCCAGCTCCGGATCCCTCCAAGGCCTTCGCCAAGAGCCAGAAGGTCTGGGCTCTGCATTCGTTTAGTTAATTAGACCTGAAACGACGCTTTGATCTCCAGCTAAATTGGAGAAAAGGGGAAACTTCCCGAATGAATTATTTTTGCCCTAACCTATTTTTTTTTTTACAGATCTTTTCTATTCTTTCTCTCTTTTTTGGCTTGCAAAATCATGTCTAACCATGATTTAGGGTGCACAATGCCTGAGTGGAAGGGTCAAGGGTTTTGCAGTTAACCAGCTTCATAGGGTCAATGATGAAGGTAATTGCAGCACAATTTCTAATCCGCTCATAAGACCTGACAGAGCAGTTTACTCATGTTGCATCAACACAAAGGCACGCCTAGAACCAGACTGTTTTTAAAAAAAGATATAGCAAGTCATTTTTTGTGAACATGTCTTACTCTAGTTAGAACAGGAAAACGTGTAAGAATTTTGCTAGACACATTTAATATTTCCCTGTTGGTTTCATACCAACATGAAACCTGATGTGTCATAGAGAGTGTGGGTTTGACTGAGTACTTACATTTTCTCTGAGGCCTCCATGTGTACAGAGGACTTACTGTGTATGTGCTAACAACCTACAGTATCTTTTTATATATATTTTATGACACTTGAGTGCCAGAATACTCCATACTGAAATCTACATTTCAACATGGTGGGGTCTAACACACAAATGCCTATAAATCAGGAATAGATGTTCGGATATTAATAAAACTTCACAGTAATAAGACTCAGATTGCCGACTAAGTGGCACTAAAAAGGCCAAACCTGGTTGACAGAGGGGAATAATATTGTAAGCATGCTCAGGTATATCAGTCTAGCTAAACTCCAGATTGTGGTTTTGTTAGGCCTAAATATTTCGCTTTTGTATAGGAAAAACATCTTCCTTCAACATTGGCTTAAAGCTGCCATATTGTTTTAACTGGAAAATATAGCACAGGAAAATATTGTGTTTAAAGTGGGCACTGATTTAACTATTAATTTGACATTTTTCAAATATATTAGAAAATCTATTGCATATTTTCATTGTTTATTTGTGATGTCTTGGAAAATGGAGCAAAAAATGAGCTTGATGGTGTCACAATAGTTGAAACATGAGACGTAGCTTTTTCATATCACTGTTTGTATAATATACTCCCTTTTTTAGGTCATAATTGTTCTGAAATGGCCAGTAGGTAATCAATTCACTGTCAGTTACATTGTTAACAGACCAACTGGAATAGGTTTGATATAATGCTAGATGTGCTTGGGGACTGTTGGGTGGTGGGTGCAAGGCCTTACTGACCTGCAGGCAACCTCACACTAAGCAAACCAACCAAAGCAACTTCAATACCAGCAGCTGTTTTAGAAGGTAGACTTCTATACGGAACAGACCCCTGCTCTGACGGTGAAGTCTTTGTGTGAGTCATCTGAAATTTCTGGAATATTTCTGATATGTCTGATATATCGGGGAACCCAGTCAAAGTAGACTAAGCGTGAAGAGGCAGGACAAGTCACTAAGACGAGAATTAACGTCCCGTTGTCATCTTCGGTGATATACCACAAGACAGTCCTCTCTGCCGGGATCCATGTCACTTGTCTTTGTACACCCCCGAATTGACGAGTTTATGCATAATTGAAACATGTTTTATGAAAAAGAGAATGAGGGGCACGTTTCCTCCAGCGGCTGTGAAAGGCGAATGGCTGTGTTGGGGGGGTGGAGAGGCGCAATGGGAGCCTTTGCTCGTTTTCAGTGAGGACGTTAATGGTGTGAAGGGGGGGGCTAAGAGAGCATAGGGCTCACATTTGATGTGCAGAAGCGGGGAGGGAAGATGGCCTTGCTTCCCTTCACAGGGGAGAAAATAACGCTCTTTCTCCAAACTGTCTACCTCACTGACCACCTCCCCGAGTCTTTGGCTCTTTTGGGGGCCCTGCTGAGGGAAACAAGGGATTTTAAGTGAATTAAGCTCTCTGGTCTATATACAAAATTAATTTACCTTCTCATTGGAGATCGGAGCTCATTGCCTGGGCCAGGGTATACTATGGGGATATGCGAGGGAGAGGCCTGAAAGCACTTCTATGTAAAAGAGAGAAAACATTTGTGTGGAAAAAGGCCAGATATTAATCGAGAGAGAGAAGGAGAAAACAAAGGCATGGAGGAAGAGAGAGAAAGAGATGAGGAGAGAGAGAAATGAAAGAAGGGATAATGTCCTTGGGAGAGGAGAGATTGGAAGTGTCAGGACAGGGTGGGGTACAAACCCTCTAATCAAACACAATGTGGTTTCAGTTTTATCTCATAGGCCGATATGTAACAAGGCATGAACTTGCAAGCTGGCTTGCAGAATCCATTCCTAAAGACTGCTGATCTAATCTGTTAGACTTTCAGAGCTCTACAAATTGAGTAGTTGGTTCCATAAAGAGTTTCAGAGAATAAAACTTATTTTAAATCTTTTGTAATCTACACTGAACTGTACGTTATTTCTAAATAAATATCCAAGAGAAATCTTCACATGTGGTCACTACATTGATATACTGATGTGGATCAAACTCAGACATCCAAAATCTCTCTAGCTCTGTAATCTTCTATTCACACACATATTCCAATATCCTCAACATACACACACATACAGATTTAACGAACAGTGAGTAAAATAATCACAGACTCGCCCGTGGCACTTTGACCCCCCCCCACATCACCCAAACACACACAAGCACATCCCAGCCCTGCCCACTCCGCGGGCCCATACGACCAGGCCTCAATGAATACAAAAGGAGAGTGGGGATTAGTCCCAGTAAGACATTTGGTCTGGCATTGTTCTCGCCTCCTAAATGAGGTTTTCACTGGTCGCAGGCGGCACGGGGGCCGGGACTGATTTCGGAGAGACGGCGAGCGAGGGAGGGCTAGGGAGAGTGATAATTACCTCTTCCTGAGAGAGATGACAGCTTTGGCCTCTGCGTCCCTGAATCTTGGACATTAGCAACTGAATAGAGAGCTTTCATACAGTATATCATTTTAATCTTTCATGTTCTGATCCAGCAGATGGCTTATTACTGGGCACTGCGAGGTGGCAGGGAACTAGACAAATGGCTCGTGTCTCTTTTGAGGAGGGGATGAGGGGGAAAAGGCATTCATATAGGACAGAGCGTCAGATAATCGTATATCTGGCTGTTTGGAGGTGTGGAGGAGGAGTATGCGAACACAAGGCCAATAAATCATAAAACTATTAATACGAGACAGACTAGATTTCAGCGGTTTGATGGAAGGGCATTGACTGTGGAAAAATGAGAGCTGTCGTATGTATTGAAAGCCTAAATATATGACATGTATGTTAAATTGACCACCCTTAGTGAGTCAATACAAACAAACATATTTTACATTCAGATGGCTTGCTGTAGTGTACCGAGGTTGCATACTTGGTTCATTTGCAGCTGGTGATTCAACTGGCTGTGGCCAGCAGACAGTGCACGGTTATTATTGTACAGTCTTAATTAGGGGAAGGTAGTAGCAACCAAACAATTTATTTGTTTGCTGATACATTTGGACAATAATAGCCTTTCACCAATATTTTTGTATCAGCCTTTATTCCATGGTAAAGGGATTCTCTAACTTTTTCAGGTGGTTGTCAAAATAGTGTGAGCTACCAGCTGCCCAGTGAACATAACTCAGCTCATGTGTGAATTAGTAAGTATGGTAGTTTGACGGTGAGTAGCTCGCCACAGCCAGAGGCATTTCAACTAAAGCATAAAAACTAATCTTTAACAAGTTCTCACATTGTTAAAGTTAATTGGCTATCTAGTACTGGCCAACATAATACTGAAATCAGCCAACTAGCCAACAAGGTACTGTAGTTAGCTTTGCTAGGATGCTAATTGTGTGTTACTATGCTGATCAGCTTGGCCTAGCACCGAAGTGAACACTTCTTAATACAAAAATATACTTCCCTATTGTTTTGTTGGGCTTATATTGTGCAGTTCTGACCTATGTAATATGCAAACCCTTGTCCAGACCTATCATCATGCGCTTGCCTTCCTATAACAGTCACTAACTAAATAAGAACATGTGGCAAAAACCAGTGCAGAAGTATACTGGATCATTAGTCGGAAGTGCATTCCATTTGTTGATAGAAAATAGAATTTTGTGATTTGCAAAATCTCCAGATTGATTTTAGATTCTGCATAAAATTAGCTAGATAGCAAGTTAAGATTGAGGAGTCCACAGATTTTCACTGACATTAGTAGCTTTTACTACTACACATTCCTAGCAAGAAAGTAAACTGTGTTTTGTATTTATTTTCATGTCTGGAAATTATAATGCCACATTTGATGGTTTGGATCATAATGCCACATTTTGATGGTTTGATCATGAAAACCACAAAACTATTGTCCATTTTAAAATAAATCATAGTATGTCTTCCTTTCTGGCTAAGCAAATAATGTGATGCAATTTTAAGTTGCCATGATGAGACAAAATGGGAAATATGGTGCATTTTCTTTGAAAAAATGGGTAAAATTGGCCATCCTAACTCATGCTCTTCTATTCTCAAAGTTGCATCCTAACTGGATTGATGTAATCAGTTTGACTAAAGTGTCTCCCATTGTCTTTTTATGTCAAGTTCCTATTTATCTCAAGTACAGTGGACATAAAAAGTATACACAACCCTGTTAGAATGCCAGGTTATTGTGATGTAAAAGAATGATAAATCATGTCAGAAATCTTTCCACTTTTAATGTGACCTATAAAGTGAAATCTTCGAGTGGGAAAAATGAAAAATAAAAACACTACAATAACCTGGTTGGATAAGTGTGCACACCCTCTTATAACTGGGGGTGTGGCTGTGTCCAGAATAAACCAATCACATTCAAAATTATGTTACACACCTGCCATCATTTAAAGCTGTTTGTTTTTCAATTGAATTGTTCACATTATAGGTCACATTAAAGGTGGGAAAAGTTTTGACATTTATCTAACAAAGATTTATCTTTGTTAAATATTTTTACATCACAAATCTCTGCCATTTTAACAGGGGTGTGTAGACTTTTTATATCCACTGTATGTGATCACAAAACACTTGAGTATACTGGTCATGTTCTTGGTCTGAGTAGACCCACATATATGGGCCAGAAAATATCTGTATGTCTTCAGAAAAGCCACTTTCTCACTCAAGATGGAAATGACGAAAGAAAATGTATCAACATTGCATGTTGAGGTGGCCGGATATGTATTTGCATTTGAGCGCCCCATTTCCCTTGCACTCCTCTTTTCCCTCTCCTTCTCCCTCTCCTGCCTCACTCTCTTCCTCCACCTCGATGTAGCCCTTCCGAAAGGAAACAATAAGGTTTAATCTCCAGCGCTGACAATGATGCATGGGTCTGATAGAAAACACTTTTCAGGTGTTGTCATTAAAAAGCCATTTTTCCATAGCCCCTCCACCCCCCACTACCAATGTGAAAGAATACAAAGAGAGGGCCCAAAGTGTAATGCTCTGATACCTCTGAAGCTTTTCATTGGCATCTGTGGTGCCCAGGCAGCTGGATTGTCTTCTCCTTTTCAATTACCTGATCTTTTCAACTCGGCGGGAAATGAAAAATGTGCTGAGGAGATGGAGCTCGGGAGCAATAGGCTCTCTCCCTCTTCTCTTGTTCTTCAACCACATCTCTCTCTTTCACTGGTTATGCTTCCCGTGTGTCTATTCCTCCGCCCAATGAATTCAGCTGGGTTCGTTGAGGTTTTATAATAATCACATTGCTGTATTTAACTTATTGTTGATGCTAAGCATAGCACACCTTTATCAACACTACATGGGTATCCACACATTGTGACAAATGAATTTTTTCATCAACAGTGACTTTATTTTGTTCGAACGCCAGTTGGTATAACTCCAACGTCTGACTTCATCCGAATGTCATGTTGAATTGGTCGAGATGCTCCACAGCGCTGTTTGTGAATTTAGGGCTGAGGAAGTTGAAATATTGCTCAAAGACATGGGGTCAATCGGGGAGGTATGAAATTGACAGGCCAACTAAAAAGACTGATTGAAACCATCGTTGTTAGAGAGTAAGTCTGACAAACTTTGAAAAAAACATCATGTTGAAGCAGTTGTTTTGGTGCGGCAGGTATTTTAGTATCCCAAATCTGACCAGTATTCCAAAGGCTGCTTGATCAAATCTCAGAGGTGGCATGGTGAAAAATCTAACATTCTGTCACTGAACATGGCAGTTCAAATCTTTCTCAACTTACTTGGTAAAATAAGGGTAAAACATTTTAATTGGAAATTAACAAGAATTAAAGAATGTGATATGAAGACAGATATATGTGTTGCAGACAGACTTATTGTAATGGGTTGGTGTTTACAGGAACTACAGGAATTGCTCATTTTAAAGCAAGCGTTAGATCTTGTATTTCGCACATTGTATTTCCCCCCTTCTCTACCCTTTGATTGCCTGTATTAGCTGTGTAGAAACAAGGGATTGTGGGTGAAGAGGGAGCAATGTTCCCAGTGACATATAGTTTACTCACATCACAGCTTCCCAAATATTGATGTTGTAATGGTTTAAGATGAATAGAAACACATCTGTTTGAGAACCTGAACTGTGCTCGAGTTCTGATGTGTGAGGTGCTTTTCCATTGTGAAAGATACACACCAATACCTTTCTTGTGTGAAAGATGTGCAGCATAATAACAAAACAGACTAGAGTTTACACCTCTGCATTTCACCACAAAAGCCATTGCATGCTGCTTTGGGGCAAATGAAGCAATCGTTGCCTTTTGATTTCAAACAGAAAAACAAAACTGGGAGTGTGTGAAGGTGTGTCGGCACAGTGCTCTCACTCTATTTCATTGTTCTCTGGAAAAATGAGAGATTTGATTGTTCAAAGCCTGATGCAGCCGTGAGAGTGTTGTCTTTTAACTATGGTTGGAGTTCAACACTGCCAGGATTTTCCATAGTCACAGGCAAACACACAGACATAAAAATGTGGTGAACAACAGACAGCACACACACACATACACACCACTAAAGATGTGACAGAAGAGAAACCACATTCTGTTTTAGTGGACGTTTTAAAATTGTTCACTGCTCATTCAACTGCAACATTCTGTGTCAAACAAACATGAACTTGAATTTGGCAGTGCATGCTTCCCATAATTTGATATGAAAAAATCAGTGTATCAACACTACAAACAATGTTGCATTTGTGACATGAACAACATCATGCGTCAATACACATGAAAAACTACCTCAGCCAACATTGCTGTATCTTGCATTCCAGTATCAATGTTATTTTTTGCATGTTGACATTTCTCCCTTCACTGGCTTTTGCTGTGTTTAATGAATTACCAAATAAGTAATCTGATTTACAGCAAACAAAATACCTGTAGTCTAATTATCAGGCATCCCTTACAATTAAAGGAACATTTAGTGTTTTGTTAAAATGGTCCTGTATCCAAACTCCCTATGTTGGAACCATTTGGCCTACAAATCAGTAACTTGAGTCAGTAATTGATTTCACAGTGTGCAAAGGTTTTCATCCTACTTAAGATGACCCAGATCACTGGACTGGCTCTTTCCTCAACAAGTTCCTGGATGGGTGTGTGTGTGCGTGGGTGTGCATGTGCGTGGATGTGCATGTGCGTGTGTGTAAGCATACGTGCTTGCATGCACACATGTTTGCGTGTAGGTGTTAGCTCTGCACCCAAATGTGCTTTCAGTCATCTCTGGCCATATCATAAATGGCCAACAAATCACAAATTTAATTCAGGAGCAGTCTGAGAGACAAGAACTCTATCACAATAGCCAAATAATTGACTACAGGAATGTGTCATAAAAGCTGTTCTCAGCTGGGAACTTTGATGTTATTTAAATAAATATATGATCCCTATGGTAACTTGTATCTGTTCAGAATCACTTATCTTTCGCAGGAAAAAATGTTTTACTTGAAAACTGTGTCACGGTATGGCTTCATCATTGAAGCCAATTGGTTTAAGCCTGATCTTAGCATTCCTTGAGTGTCCAACATATTCAGAACCTACGGCTTACCTAAAACAATAAATCAGGAATTAAAATAAGGAAAGCACTATTGAGCTCTGCAGTTGCAAACAGCTGGGTATGCCAAATAAGACCTCTACAGTTGATGACCAAATATTTCTTAAAACAATGAGTAATAAATGCTGAACATTTATATTGTCCTTACAAGCGGCACCAATAACTAAATGAAATGCCTTTTACCCCTGTTTTTACTGACAATGCTTTACATATAGAAAGTGAGAATCAATTCTGGCTCCCCCTTTACCCAAATACTTAACTATGGTTTAAAAATTAGCAAAATGCCATTAGGTAGAGAGATAACAACTTGGACGAGTACTGAGTAATAAACATTTGAATGGCATGAAAAGAACAGAAAGGCATAGGCTACACTATTCAAAGAGATGTAGTTCAAAAGGAATAATTATTTGCATTTATATTTATATATGCCTCTGGAAACCACTTCAGCACAAGAACTATGCGTCAGGAGCTTCGTGAAATGGGTTTCCGTGGCCGAGAATCTGTACGCCAGCCTCAAATCAACATGCACAATGCCAAATATCAGCTGGAATGGTGTAAAGCACACTGTCACTGGACTCTGGAACTTTGGAAACGTGTTCTCTGGAGTGATGAATCACGCTTCACTAACTGGCAGTCAGTTGGACAAATCTGGGTGCAGCAGATGTCAGGCAAACGCTACCTACCAGAATGCATAATGTATACTGTAAAATTTGGTGGAGGAGGGATAATAGTCTGGCACTTTGTTTCAGGGTTTGGGCTAAGCCCCTTTATTCCAGTGATAGGTAATCTTAATGCTATGGCATACAAAGACATTTTAGACACTTGTGTGTTTTCAATTTTGTGCCAACTTTTTGGGGAAGGCCTTTTCTGCTCCAGCATGAAGCGGGTTCCATAGAGACATGGTTCGACAAGGTTGGGGTGGAAGATCTCGTCCTCAACTCCACTGAACATTGCTTATGAATTTGAGCAGCATTTGCAAGCCAGACCTTCTCGTCTAAAAGCAGTGCCTGACCTCACAAATGCTGTTTTGGCTGAGTGCACCCAAATTCCACAATGACACTCCAAATTCTTGTGGAAAGTCTTCCCAGAAGAGTGGCGACTGCCATAAGCATATTAATTCCCATGGTTTTGGAATGGGACGTGTTGGATGCAGGAGAAATGGGCAGGAGTAAAAACCTGAGGGCGGATGACAAGGTGTTTTGCGGGTACAGATTCATGAAGATGCCAGTTGAGGACCTGGGAGACATCTGTCTCTCAAACTTGACACTAATGTATTTGTCCTCTCTAGCACATAGCGTTGTAGGAGATTTCAGCAAGTAACCACTGGAGGGTGAACTTGGCCTTTTGGTTAGGGTCACTGTTGTGCTGGAAAGTCCATGAGCATCCCTTGTACAGCTTTTATGCAGACGAATTCAACTTGTCTGCCAGTATTTTCTGATAACATGCTGTATTCATCTGCCCATCAATTTTCACAAGATTCCCAGTGCATTTAGAGCTCACACACCCTACTTCTCCGGGTAGGGAATGAGGTTTTACCCCAAGTAAAAGAGTTTAAGTGTCTCTGGGTCTTGTTCGCGAGTGAGGGAAATATGAAGCAGCATTTTGGCCGGAGAATCGGAGCAGTGGGGGCGGTATTGCATTCGCTTCACTGCACTGTTGTAACGAAAAGCGAGCTGAGCCGGAAGGCAAAGCTCTCGATATACCGGTCAATTTTCGTTCTTACCCTCACCTATGGTCACGAAAGCTGGGTCATGACCGAAAGAACTAGATCGCAGGTACAAGCGTCTGAAATGAGTTTTCTCAGAAGGGTGGCTGGCATCTCCCTTAGAGATAGAGTGCAAAGCTCAGTCATCCGCGGGGAACTCAGAGAAGAGCCGCTGCTCCTTTGCATTGAAAGGAGCCAGTTGAGATGGTTCGGGCATCTGGTAAGGATGCCCCCAGTACGTCTCGCTAGGGAGGTGCTCCAGAAACGTCTAGCTGAGAGGAGACCTTGGGGTAGGCCCAGGACTTGGTGTAGACACTATATTTCGACACTGGCCTGGGAATGCCTCGGGATCCCCAAGTCAGAGCTGGCAAATGTAGCTCGGATAAGGGAAGTTTGGGTTCCCCTGCTGGAGATGCTGCCCCCGTGACCCGACAATGTATAAACGGATGAAGATGAAGACCTCCCAAAAAATCTGTGAACCACCACCATGCTTCACAGTGGGAATGGTATTCTGTTCACTATTGGCCTTGTTGACCTGTCTCCAAGCAGAGCACTTATGGTTGTGATAATAAAGCTCTATTTTGGTCTTGTCACTCCAAATTGCAGTGTGCCAGTAGTTGTGAGGCGTGTCAAGGTGTTGTTTGGATTATTGCTGGCCCACTTTCAGAACCAATCTCAAATGTAGGCAGTGTAAGTCTTGGGTAGGGATGGGACACAATATACGATTTTAGTACTAATCGCAATAGAAAATACTCACGATTATGAAATCATGGAGAAATTGCATAATCAATATAATCGTAAATCGTAAATCCTCACATAAAAGACTTGAAAAAGTAGAGTGCACATCTCACCTCACGTTGTACTACGCCACCAAACATTCTCTGCAATGTATAGTCCAAGAAGCCGAATGGCTATGCTAGCGAGATAAGAAGAATATTGTCAATTACAATAAAAATTGAAATTTAATTCTTAAATAAAGTCCTGAGTTGGGTTTGAATTGCAATGACATAAAGAATAAAACAGTTTTTCAATTCCTTTACAACAGTACTAGTCTAACCACTACACTTAGTAGTCATACAGACTTCATACAATGTGTCAATATACGCCCCCTGCTGCCCAGGAGTTGCAGCCAGCGCCCCCTACTGCCCAGGAGTTGCAGCCAGCGCCCCCTACTGCCCTGGAGTTGCAGCCAGCGCCCCCTGCTGCCCAGGAGTTGCAAACAGCGGCCTCAGCGCCGCCTCCCCGGCCCGTCCCGGCCCCAGCGCCGCCTCCCTGGCCCGTCCCGGCCGCTCCAGGTGCTGAGCCTCCGACCGACTGAGCGTCGTTGTCCCGCCCGCCCCCGCTAGGTTGCCCCGGTCTTGCGTTCTGGAGCCCGCGCCTTGGGGGGGGGTACTGTCACGTCCTGGCTATGGCCCTAGCCATCTCTGCGGTGCAGATCGTTGCCTCCAATTGGGGAACCCATTTATGTGAATGTTTGACCATACTATGTGTGGATCAATTATGGTTTGTTGTTGCTCCTTAGCTATAGACCCAGTCACGGTAAGCTGCATTCCTTTTGTTTTCTTTACTTTAATAAACAAAATGGATTATTACCACCACCACGTCTCTGCGCCTGTGTCCTACCACCAGCTGTGTGACACCACTAGACTTAATATCTTACAAAAAAGATTTTGATTACATGTCAACTTCCCGCTATATGCAAATACCTGTCCATTCCATTACCGTGGAAAATAAGCTGTTAAAACAATGTTGTACTCAAACAAACCAATGGTATTTATCATAGATGACATGCAACTACGAGAGATGCATGCAGGAAAAACCTGTTAACAAACCGCACATTTTTAAAAATATGAATAGGATATTTTTTGTTTATGTATAAGTTGTTACCAATTTGACATACAGATGTGCCATATAGATGTGCAAATTGAGTGAAGGCAAATTTAGTGCAAATGGCAATTCTAAATGCCATTAAACATCCTCTGCAGTGTATTGTCAATGAAGATGGATAATCATGGCATGAAATTTCTCATATCGTCCCACCCCTAGTCTTGGACCTTTGATGAAGCAATCAGCAATTCCATCCCTGGAAGCTGTGTGTAACCATCCCAGCTGGAGCAAGGCAAGGAGATGTGTTTGGATACTGGGTGATGAGTGACAAGGGATTGCCATAACCTGCCTGTGCATAGTGTGGCTCCTGTGTGCATTGCAGGACGTTCTAAATCATGGGCAGAGGGGATTCTATAGATTGGATAGTAGTTTCGCTGTGTGCCTGAGAACTGCATTCCTCTTCGGTCTGAAGTAAGGATTTGACCAGCTATGTCCTCATGTTAAGCATGCCCAAAGTGAACTCATTCTCAATCTTCTTTAAGTTAAAGAAGTTGATTTCAGTCTTATTTAGACAGGGCTTCTCTGCTTTTGTGTGTTTCCTCCTGTAAGTGTTGAGCTTCTCATGGGTGCCTTTCCAGTTTGATGACATTATGTCTGCATTGTGGTCCTCTGTTAACTGGTGCTCCTCCAGTTCCATATACTTCATTGTCTCCTCTAATATTGCTGTTTGGTAGTGAGATACACAAATCCTGCTCTATCTGCCCATAGAGGAGTGTGTACTCCAACACACACTGGATCTGATGCTAGGTCCACTTTGCTTTGAAGACCGCTTAGTCCCTTGGATTAGGGTGCAGGGGTGTGGCGTTGCTCCTGATGAGGGAGTGTAATTTCGTACTCAGCAGGATGTGCAGGGGGTCTCCTGCACACCGACAATAACATTGACATAATGGGATTGGTAAAAGAGGACATATTAACGAACGTTGGAATACTACACACTTTGGCATTTACACACAACGTTGCAATGGAAAATTTGCCTCAAACCCAACTAGATGCATGAAACCCAGCAATGCACTCTCACTGACCTAAACAAAACTTTACTCATGAGGCTCTGTTTGACATGACTGCCTAATGGGGGGGATTTCTCCCATACTCGTATTCCAAAATTCACTGTCACGTATTGGTGCAAGGCTATGAGATTGCCTAATCTGATTATGTTGCTGATTGAGAGTGTCAAAGTTCACACAATGAAAATGCACACTATATTTAATACCAACTGGCTGTTCATGTTGGAAAGAAAATTAAGGTGGGAACAGGTGTTTTTGTTAGAGTATTATTCATTAGCTATGTTAGCTACATTGGTTAGGAGGGCTACTGCTGGCCGAGGCTACTGTGCGGGAGGTTCACTAGTAAAAAAAGGTCATGTAATCACCCCCCAGTCAAATTCTCTGAGAAACTGGACTCTCTGGCCTAGTATGGTGTGTATTTATTTGTGTATTTATGTTTTGTGTGAGCAACGATGTGTGTGAGAGACTGGAGAGAGAAAGTTATGGAGTCAAATGAAAAATTTGTTGGCAGTCTGTGTGTAACTGAATCTGAAGAGTAAAGACTGTAAAGTTTGTTTTAATAACATTGTTGGACAGGCTTTATAGGCTGTTTGTTCTTTGTATCCGTCGAGCAAGTATTGTTTTCCTATGCCGCAGTCCACCATCCAATCAATAGGGAGATGTAAAATGCCTGAAGCTTTACCTTTGTTTGTGTGCATGTCTGTCTTACTTTTCAAGATCAAAATCCACAAAAATATTGTTACATTACATTTTTAAATCTTGCTTTTCAAAGTATTTTTTAGGATTATTGGTTACTAGTAAGATTTGGGGTTAGGGCAAGTGTAAGGTTTCAACATAAATGTGTAAGGTTGTTGCTATGTTTTTGGGAAAGAAAAGTTATTGAACGATAAAACAATAATCTGAAAAGTTATGAAACGTTGATGTGTATCTTTGTATGCTGTGCACAAGTTTCAAACTTGCAAGATCAGTGATGAGAGGAAGTTGCCCTACTAAAACATTGGGACCATTAACTGCTGTATTCTGTACTCTAACTTTGGTGTTCCCATCCTGTACAGTCAAAGCATAGTATGACTGTAACCTTATGTACTGCTTACTAATGAAATATTCTTTAAGTCCCTATTTTATCAAAATAATTTGACAGCCATAACCAGACTTCAACCAGTGACTCTGCAGTTATGAGATAATTACATTACCATTGCCACCATTGATTGTTAGACCTTCTGGTGAAAGCCATTATAAGTTCAAATGAAGGTTGGTTACAGATATCTTGTTAGTGTTAACACAGAAAAGCATTTTAGCTAATGACAAATCAACAGCTATGTCAACCTAAGGGGCAAGTTCTCAGGGACAAGAGTGAGAAATGTGTGTGAGTGAGTATTCAAAGATGGGCCCTGAAAACAAAAAGCATATGTATGTGTGTCCACTCCTCAGGAACAGTCACTCTCCCAGCCGCCTCCCGCATTCCCCCAGACTTACCATACCACCACACACCTGCCATTTTAGGCCCTATGACAGCTATTCTGAGAACTGAAATAGAGCAGGGAGGGGTGTGTGTGTGGAAGGGCTATACTCCTGTCAATGTCGTTACTGTGCCATGTTTTGTTTTCGGTGTCATTTCATTGCATTCACACTCCAGCTCTTTAGCCCTTGCCATAAAAGTAGGGGGGGGAGGACTGTGTCATCCAAAGTGTTGAGCAGGTGTTGCAGTAATTGTCCTCAGATCAGCTGACAAACGTTCCTTTCCATACTGTGGGAAATAAAAAAGGCCAGTGCCTTTTTGTACGTATGCGCTGATCATCCCCAGCCTCCTGAAACCGATCGTGGGTTTCGGCGGTCTCTACGTGATGTAATAACTGACCAAAATGCAGCCGTTTCACTACTCCTGCCCCTTCACCGATGCAGCCGCCTCGGGTCGGTACTTTTAAGTCCGGTATTTGCTTGAAGCCTGCCGGCCTGTGAGAGAACAAACTTGTCTATTATTTAAAACACTCCCCTCTGCTCTCTCCGCCCAGCATTGACAGTGACTAGGGATGTAAAACTAGCCGTTGTAATTGCATCTGATTGAGCCGTGCCAACTGTCCCATTTGATTTCGCCCCAGACGGATAACCTCTCACTCAGCCCTGCCGGGTCAAAGGTCAGCCCTCGCACACACAAAAATACTGACAACCACAGGGATACACACACCCTCCCTTGAGCATTGACAGGTGACTGAAAGATCATGGGATGGGAGAAATCAGTGCTGACAGGCACTCCAGTGGGGGGGCATGTGGAGGACGAAGGGGGGGACAGAGGGGGTGTAAAAGGGTGATAGTGATTGATTGGATAAATCCCCAACAGGTTATTTTTGTTTTTAATCAACCCCCTAACACACACATGCACGCACGCACACACACACATTTCTGACCCAACCCTGTTTCTTGATATTAATAGAACAATCTGCAGTTGTGGTGCCTATACATTTGGCAATTAAAAACTTTGAGTTTCCACATTGCCAGTTCACAAAAATACACATCTACCGTGGGGAGAACAAGTATTTGATACACTGCTGATTTTGCAGATTTTCCTACTTACAAAGCATGTAGAGGTCTGTAATTTTTACCATAGGTACACCGAATCTAAAACTCAAGAAAATCACATTGTATGATATTTCAATATTTAATTTGCATTTTATTGCATGACATAACTATTTGATCACCTACCAACCAGTAAGAATTTCAGCTCTCACAGATGTGTTAGTTTTTCTTTAAGAAGTCCTCTTGTTCTCCACTCATTACCTGTATTAATTGCAACTGTTTGAACTCGTTACCTGCATAAAAGACACCTGTTCACACACTCAATCAAACAGACTCCAACCTCTCCACAATGGCCAAGAACAGAGAGCTGTGTAAGGACATCAGGGATAAAATTGTAGATCTGCACAAGGCAGGGATGGGCTACAGGACAACAGGCAAGCAGCTTGGTGAGAAGGCAACAACTGTTAGCGAAATTATTAGTTCAAGATGACGGTCAATCTCCCTTGGTCTCGGGCTCCATGCAAGATCTCACCTTGTGGGGCATCAATGATCATGAGGAAGTTGAGAGTTCAGCCCAGAACTACACGGCAGGACCTGGTCAATGACCTGAAGAGAGCTGGGACCACAGTCTCAAAGAAAACCATTAGTAACACACTACGCCGTCATTGATTAAAATCCTGCAGCGCACGCAAGGTCCCCCTGCTCAAGCCTGCGCATGCTTAGGCCCGTCTGAAGTTTGCCAATGACCATCTGGATGATCCGGAGGAGGAATGGGAGAATGTCATGTGGTCTGATGAGACAAAAATTCAGCTTTTTGGTCAAAACCCCACTCGCCGTGTTTGGAGGAAGAAGAAGGATGAGTACAACCCTACGAACACCATCCCAACCCTGAAGGATGGAGGTGGAAACATCATTCTTTGGGGATGGTTTTCTGCAAAGGGGATAGGACGACTGCACAGTATTGAGGGGAGGATGGATGGGGCCATGTATCGCGAGATCTTGGTCAACAACCTCCTTCCCTCAGTAAGAGCATTGAAGATGGGTCGTGGCTGCCCCAAAAACTGGAAGAATGCCATGTTCTATTGATGTAAGGAATGAGCCATAGAAAAATCATTTTTCCCCCTCAATGATTTCAGTATCTTTTTCATTTGAATTGTTCACGTTATAGGTGGAAACAGTTCTGACACATCTTTTTTACATCACATTACAATCACATTTTAACAAAGGTGTGTAGTCTTTCAATATTCACTGTATATATACACATATATATTCAATTTGTACGAACACATTTTTTGCAAGAAATTATGCAACTGTATATGTTGATTTACTATAAGGCTGTTAGCAGAGAACTGGGTGACAGAGGCTAACTCTAAATCACTTTGTATAACAGCATCTGCTAAATTACTCAAATAAAGAAGCCATTGAGTTTAAAGGTGTCAAAGCTTTATACTCACAACTGACATCATAAATGAGTGGTGATGGATTCAGTTTATGGTCGCTACATTGAAATGAAACACTGCTGTTTATAGTTGAATCTATATTTTAATTAATACTAAGTACCTTGCAAACACATACAAAACTACCAATGAATTTGTGAGGAAGAGGTGTGCTGACTGTTACATCTGGATATCTTTATTACATTTGAAATGGATTAACATGGCTGTCAGTTTGGATGTATTTTTAGATCTGCTGGCTGTTTGAAATGCCTTTCTGTAATTAAATAGACAGGACTATTGCTCACAATGACAAATAAACTGGTGTCTTTTTTCACCAAGGCTCTACACAAACCATCACATGCAAGCAGAACACTGATCACAGCATTTCTTTGTCATACTAGTGTTTATGGTATGTATACATAGAATCAAATAATTTATATAAAATGGGCAACAAACCCCCAATTAGCCCAAAAAGCTGTCACTGTGGAAACTTTGTGAGATACATATTTGTGACCTATATTATCAATAAGATGTAGATAAATGCAATTCATTATTTATAGACACATTCAATAGGACCACTGTGAATGCGTGAAAAAGGGAGGTGTTATGCAGTATGGGACCACACATCTGAGAACATAGGCCAATATCAAAGGGCTAAAGAAAACTTAATTCACTGACAAGAGAGATTCCCCATGATTGTCAACCCTGTCAGGACCCACGGCATGGAGCAGCAGAGGGGCTTCTTAAATAACAAGGTCACAACACCGAGTTTGCTCTACAGTCACTTTGCAAATAAATATATTTGGACATGTGGATATGTAATTGTCACTTTAACAATATTGCCAGGTAAAGGTGACATAATTTAACCAATGACACTGAAAAATTATACTTGCAATACTTTATAATTCATCAAAAATCAACAGAAACACAATTTCTAACTCCACAAAAACTTAGTACACTCATAGCTTTAATAGCTAGTGTTTCCCTCTTTGGCTGGAAAAAACGATGTAGCCATTTCGTGTAACAGTCTATGAGTCTCTTACAACGACTGTCTCTTGCAACTGTGCCATGTTCATGTGTTTCTGGCATGCACATGCTGCTTCAAGTCCCCAACAGCGTTTTGATACAACTTATATCCTAGTTGGGTCATTCCTTATCTTTCCACTTTCCATTTTATGTGATGGTAGAGGTAGAGGAGTCCGTAAGGAGATTGCCTTTCTTTTCATTTTCATTGCAAAAATGGTTTTAACATTTATTCTTTTGTGTTATTTGTTAAATTGGCTAAACATTATCATAGAAACGTTACAGATGATATCACACAAACTGTCAGGATTGTGTGTTTGTCCAGGTGGCAAAATGTCTACGTCTATGTATCTGAAACCCAGTTCCACAGACCGGTACCTGTCCATGGAGGAATGCCTGTTGGTCCATGTCAGAACACTAAAAAAAGTCCCAATAATTGCAGTAATGCTTCTTTCATAGAACCAAACAGGGCCGGCCTTAGCCTTTTGGGGGCTCAAGGCAAAATTTGATTTGGGGGCCCCCTCTTCCCTATTGGTCCAGGGCTCACTAGCAGACTGGGGGGGCCCTAAGGGGTCGCATATTTCCCTTATGCCTACTGCTGTCCTGGAACCAAACTTACTTGAGTAGTACATAAAGAGTGTTTTATCTTTCAGTCATAAATTCAGTGGGTATAGGAAAAAGACACCCTCTTCCTAAACATTAACATTTTGTTGCCTCTTGACATGAGAATGCATAAAGTCTGAATTTTTACGTCTTTATTTACACACAGTAAACAACACTTTCCAGGTGAAAGTATTTTTTCTTTATTCTGAATAATTATTTCTAATAATACCCTTTGTAGATAAGGTAACACCCCCCTTAGATTTGCAACTGCTAACTTGCTGAGGTATAACCAGATCACAAATCAAGCTAAATGGCTGTGATCTATTGTAGTGACTGATCAATAAAATATAAAAGCAATTGTTCATAGAGGACTCCACTGCTCAGTAGTGCAATTCAAAGCAAAGAATCCACTATGAAGGGAAAGGTACTTCGAAGGTCTACGAGGTAGTTGTGTAAAGGCACAAATGAGGGGATGGATATAAAACAATTTCAAAGGATTTGTCTATCCTTGGAGCACAGTTGAGACTATTATTACGAACTGGAAGGCACATGGCACCAAGACAAAGTGACTGAGGGGGCTGGTCAAACAGGCAAAGGGGCAAATCAGTTTTTGGCAATTTTTCGATTGGGTTTTTAAAACTTAAACTAGTGGGGCAGAAAATACAACTTAGAGGTCTAAGCCCCCTCTTGCCCCCTCATGCCACCAGGTCTGCCTTGCATAGATCAGGCCATCCCTCCAAACTGGATGATTGGTTGAATGAGGAGACTGATCAGAGGAGCTACTAAGAAGCCAATGGCAGCTTTGAAGGAGCTTCAGGCCTTAATGGCAAATACTAATTAATGTGTGCATTTGACCACAGTATCACAAACGTTCCATAAATCTGGCCTCAATGGATGGGTATATCCTCAAGAAAATGCTACATACATTTTTGTTCGCGCTTTGCCAAAAAGCACACTGTAGATTCCTATGCCAAGTGTGAAAGGTGCTGTGGTCAGATAAGACCAAAATTGAACTTTTTGGCCTGAACACAAAACTGTATATCTGGCGAATACCCAATGCATCTTTCCATCCAAAGAAACCCATGTAAAAGCACAGCAAAGCACAACACTGACAGCATCCTGTTGTGGGGGTGTTTCTCTTCAGCAGTGACTGAATTGTCCGGATTGAAGGAAAATGGATAGTACAAAAATACTGACAGATTCTTGACAAGAACCCTCAGCCCTCTTTCATGAAGTTGAAAACGTGAAGATGCTTCACATTGTTCATGACAATGTTCCAAATCATACCACCAAAGCAACCATACAGTGGCTGAAGGACAAAAAGGGGAATGACCTTGAGTGGAACAAGCTTGGGCAGCCCTGGTGTAGTCCATAAGTGGTCAACATGTCATTTGACTGAGTTTGAACAATTCTGCAAGGAAACATTTGCAAATATTGCACATTCCTGGTTTGCTAAATTAGTAGAGATGTATACAAAGAGTCTCATTGTCATGTCTCCCTCTGGGTCTGATCCCTCCACTGGCCTGTCACAGCTACAGCGGTCTATGTTGTCAGCCTTTTAGTTATCTTTGTTTCTCATACATCTTTAACACACCCTAGACTGTCCAGTCCTTAATGTTCCCTCTGTGTCCCAATGTCTTTGTGCTGCATTGCGAATGTTATGTTACATGTGTGATAGTACAATCTCTGTAAAGACTTCAGACCAGCCGTACCGTTGTAGCTTTGTTACCAGGAACTGTCACGTTATATCCTCTTTGGTTTCTCAATGCTGCATTATAGTAGCCCTTTTCTTTACCAGAGGTTTGTCTCCTCTAATTGTGTCCATTGGAAATAAACCTATTGCGTTCATCACAATCCTGCACCTGACTCCAACTCCTTTTACCCACCTGAAATTCAAGCAAAAGGTGTTTCCACCAAATTTTAACTCAAGCATTTTACAGTTTTAATATTAATTAATTAGCAGGTTTTTAAAATGTTGTTGTCAAATTTTTTCATTTCAGAATGTGTAGCTACAAATGGTGGACATTTTGAAAGGCGGTGGTGACTTTCTATCCCCACTGTATATATACAGTATATACAGCTCTGGAAAAAGTTAAGAGAACACTGCACCCAAATTCTTTCCTTTCCCAAAAAGTTTAAAAGAAAATGTTTGAGTAGCGTTCAATTTGCAGTGGTCTCTTAATTTCCAAACTTCTGTTCCTCACTCAAAACCTTCCTTTTCCAATTTCTGGGGAAGTTACGAAAAAGGGGCAGTGGTCTCTTAATTTTTATCTCAAATAAGTTAAGTGACCATATCTGGAAAAACTTAAGGGACCACTGCAAAATTATCAGTTTCTCTGGTTTTGCTATTCATAGGTATGTGTGAATAGCAAAAAGAATGCATCGTTTTCAGACCTCAAATATTGCAAAGAAATATTGTAATCCTTGTTGTTGGGGAACATCGTCAGAGCAGAATGAAGCAGGTGCTCTTCCAGGATAAGCTTGTACTTATATATTAATGCTATATTTATGCATCCTTCACAAAGACAAATCTGCCAGATTCCAGCCATGCTGAAGCATCCCCAGATCATCACCGATCTTCCACCAAATTCCACAGTGGGTGCGAGACACCATCAAACCATTAGACATACAGGTGTTGGGCAAAGCTGAACATTTAAATAGTCAGAGAAGATGACCTTACTCCATTTCTCTACGGTCCAATCCTTATGGTCTTTTGCAAACTTCAGCCTGGCTCTTCTTGCTTCCCATTGATGAAGAGCTTTTCTAGCTTTGCTCGACTTCAGTCATGCCCCTAGGAGCCTGTTTCAAACCATCCTCGCCATGCACTTCACCCCAGTTGCTATTTGCCATTCTTTCTGTAGGTCACTTGATGTCATCCTATGGTTGTTGCATGACATAAGAATGAGTTGACGGTCATCTCGGTCAGTGGACAGTTGTTTTTGCCGTTGGCCGTCTATAGCTTTGTTGTCTGTAATGTCTGTAGCTTGACCTTGTTCTTATGAACCGCCGTCTTTGAAATTTTCAGGATGGAAGCAACCTGACCATTACTGACCATTACCGCTCTGTTTTGCCATGCAGCTGGTCCTATTGCAAGAGGATAGAGATGACCACAGCTGTGGTTTTTATACTTTTTCTGGTTATATTTATTTTGTTTATAGTAATCACCTAATCAGTACCTCATTAAGTAAAATTAGGTGTGCCTGTGTTGGAATTTAACAGAAACTGGAATGGAATGGCTGCCATACATGCTGAGATGATGATTTAAGAAAAATTAGGAGCGGTCTCTTTATTTTTTACAGAGCTGTATATATGAGAACACCTATCTGGCATTTGAAAATACCTAATATTAGAAAATACCAATATCTGGATGTTAGCTTACTTATGTGACATTCAAGTTAAAATTCGCAACGCTGTCCATCGCAATGCACTATGTGTGGCTGAGTGAATGATGGCAAATATCTTGTATAAATGAAGATACTCAACTGCACCTCAATTTCAGTCATGCTCTGTACAAAAGATGCTGGCATGTTAGAGAGTGCTCAAACAATGGCTGTTTATCAATCCGTGGTTTGGTCAATACTTGTGTCCTCGTGAACCAGTTTGACGTCATCTTTCATGGCCGAACTACAGTTCCTATCCAAAGAACGCAAGACACTAAGAACACCTAAAATGCCCAGATGTGTTTTTGTTCCACTATTGAGGATGCATGGGTTGATGACTTGGCCAGCGAGAACGCATTTGATATCCCAGAAGTCATTACAAGAAGCTTGGAAAGCCAGACAAACTTCACAACTGTAAGTTCAAACTTTTCTTATTTCTGGGAAATGGTACCTGTAAATCAGCATCTGAAAAACAATTGTCGAGAAATGAGCATTGTAGTTGTTGAATATTTGCTTATTTTATTTAAGAATTAGTAAATTTGCTCGGACTTTTCGATTATGTAGCCAGCGTTCAGTGCAGTGGAGTCATAGTTAACGTTAGCTAAGTCAATTAATTACCAGTGGATGGGCAGCTTTATTAGCTTTGTAATTGATTTTCACTTATAAAAATGTAATATTGATAGTCTCTATATAACCTGCCAGTCATATTCACATTAATATTTTTTTCAGGGACTGCTGAGGAGATTACAGCCCTCAGAGTGGATGGGGGCAAATGTGACCCTCTTCACTGGGAAGAGGAATTCTTCCAAAACTGTATGGGAGTGAGTAGAGATTATTATGATATTGACAAATATTACAGATTCAATTAAATACAAAAAAGTCATCCTAGCCATCATAGTTGAGGTATGATGTACATGGAAGTAGCAGGTGGGAAACAGGCTTCCACATATCAGGCAATTTGTGACAAGATGCAAAATTCTCATGATTTCTTATTTAAAATGATATACACAATGTCTAAGTTCCCAGCAACTCTGCAAGTAAAAAGTTGATCCTTTTCCTTAAGACACAGAATCAGGGAAAGGGATGGAGGCAGGAGGGGTCACTGCTGAGGAACCCACCATCAGGGAAAGGGATGGAGGCAGGAGGGGTCACTGCTGAGGAACCCACCATCAGGGAAAGGGATGGAGGCAGGAGGGGTCACTGCTGAGGAACCCACCATCAGGGAAAGGGATGGAGGCAGGAGGGGTCACTGCTGAGGAACCCACCATCAGGGAAAGAGGTGGTGTTGTAGCCACCTCTTCCTTACACAACCTCAATCCCATCTCACTCACTGTCTTCTCACTGTAATGTTGGTTACAAGCTGATATATACATTGAAGGGTGTGTCTACCTAGCAAAGATCATGTTTCCAAGATAGTAACCCCCATGCCAAATGGTCAATGTAAACATTCCTGTGGTTATCAGAGTGCAAACTACAGAGAGAATCTAAACAGAGAGGTTTCTGTTCTCATTATCTAGGCACATTCACTTCCAATGAAACGTGCATTCATTGTGTAATTGTTAATGCTCAGATTCCACACTAGTGTATATTGATGATCTGATAGAGGACAGAAGCAGAAGTGTATAGGGATATATTGTCTAGTCAGATTCAGACAAATTCAGCAAAGTTGATTGGATAGCGCTTCACTTTAAAGATGGACAATGACCCAAAACATTCTGCGAAAGCAACCCAGGAGTGTTTTAAGGCAAAGAAGAGGAATATTCTGCAATGACCGAGTGGAGGGAGTATGCATTTCACTTGCTGAAGACAAAACTTACCGCAGAAAGATCCACAAACATACAAACATTGAAGACAGCTGCAGTAAAGGCCTGGCAAGCATCACAAAGGAGGAAACCCAGTGTTTTGTGATGTTCATGTGTTCCAGACTTCAAGCAGCCATTGCCTAAAAAGGGTTTTAAACGTTTTAAAAATGAATTTTGATTTATGACTATGTTAATTTGTCCAATTGCATTTGAGCCCCTGTAATAAGAGGCTAGGTACGAAAATGGTTGCAATTTTGAAATTGTTCATACAATATTTTTGTTCAACCCCTTGAATTAAAGCTGAAAGTCTGCACTTTAGTTGCTTCTCAGTTCTGTCATTTCAAATCCATTGTGTCAGTGTTTTTCCATCCAATATTAATATCTTATCTGTATTTAATCGGTTGTCTTGACAATATTTTACCTCTGCTTTTTTCTGCTGGTGGCTCGTTAATATGCTTTCGAAATTCACAAGGTACCAGAGGGAAAAAGCTGAAGGAAAAGATAGGCAGCCGATTGGATAGACAGGCTAAATAGACATGCAGTATACAAATATTTTACTATGTATAGAGAGGTACAGACAAGGCAATTCACATAACACTTCATGTTAACTAGAGTATTAGTACAGTATGCATCCTATGAAATGAGTGGAATGGCACAGTCGTTTTGAATTTGTCTTTATCTACATTAAGTAGGAGACTACAATCAGCACAAATGTAATACAAAAACACAATACAGCAGAAGTGTATCAAATGTTGCGCTGATAATGCCAATGTATTCATGTTGCTGCTTATGTTGTCTGCTCCCAGCTGAGCCCAAGGTATTGCGTAATAGCCAAGCACACATGCATCTCAATCTACATAGGTGTGTTCTCTGTCCTCGTGATCTTGTAAGACCATTCCCTCAAGGACACTTGGCAAGAACGTTCCATTCAAGAACACAAGTACCTTCTTAACATTCTTGGAATTGATAAACAGACAGTATTTTCATGCAGAAAGTGAATGAGACAATACAGAATTTCGTGTCCTCTTATAAACATCTTGTTCTGACGAAGTGTGATGGAAATTCCCATTATTATTCCCATTATTAAAAAAGCACTTGTTTTGGAGCATCTTATTGCTATAGAAATTCATTGATACACACATATCTTCCTATAGACCCTCATGGGCTGGCTGTTGAAATGGAAACATGAAGCTTGTTAGTCCCTGAAAATACAACCATGTTTACAAAAATGCTGGGACGCTATGTAAAATGTAAGTAAAACGGAATACAATTATTAGCAAATCCCTTAAACCCTATTTTCATAATAGAATAGTACAAAGAAAACATATCAAATGTTGAAACTGAAATTTGTTATTGTTCCTTGAAAAAGATATGCACTTAGAATTTGAGATTTGAGAATAAAGTTTCTCAATGAAGAAAGAGTATGGGGATCTCATAATCTATGGTACATAATATCATTAAAAGATTAAGAGAATCTGGAGAAATGTCTTTACGCAGGGGATAAGACTAAAAAAATAGTATTAAATGACAGTGATGTTTGGGACCTCAGACGGTACTGCTTTCAAAAGAGACACGATTCTGCAGTGGAAATCATTGCATGGACTCAGGAGCACTTCTGAAAGCCATTATCTGTAAACACAGTTAGTCCCTATATCCACAAATGCAAGTTAATACTCTGGAATGAAGATAAAGGAAAGGAGAATCCAGATAAAAACAAGATCCAGAAACACTGCTGCGTTCTCTGGGCCTGTGTTCATTTAAGGTGGACTGAGGTGAAGTGGAAAACTGTCCTGTGGTCTGACAAATCAAAATGTGTAATTATTTTTGGGAATCATGAACAACGCATCTTCCGTGCTAAAAAGGAAAGGAACCATCTAGTTCGTTATCAGTGCACAGTTCAAAACCCAGCATCTGTGATGATATGGTTTGTCACATGGCATGGGTGAGGCACCATTAATGCCGAACAAATTATGCCGAGCAACTTGTGCTCCATCAAGACATCTTTTTCAGGGAAGGTGATGCTTATTTCAGCAAGACAATGCCAAACCACATTCTCCACATATTAACACAGCATGGCTCTGTAGTAAGACTCTGGGTGCTAAACTGGCTTGCCTGCAGTCCAGACCTGTCACCCATTGAAAAAATTTGGCGCATTATGAAATGGAAATAACTAGAAAATAGACCCCGAACTAGCTGACCTCTCATATCAAGCAAGAATGGGAAAACATTTAACTTTCAAATCTACAGCAGTTGATCTCCTCAGTTCCCAAATGGTTACAGTGTATTATTAAATAAAGAGAAGATGCAGCATAGTAACAAACACACCCTTGTCCCAATTTTTTTTTTAATGAAAACAGAATGTAATTATGTACAAATAACTTAATCCCTATATTTAATTGAAATAGTACAAAGACAACATATCAAATGTTGAACCAGAGAAATGCAATTGAGTTTTGAAAAATATACGCCCATTTTGACTCATATGCCAATAACAGGTTTTTAAAAAGTTGAGAAATGTTATTCTTAAAATGTTGCACTAGTTGCAGACACAGTCTTTCACAGAGTGATGAACCCCTCCCCGTCTTTATTTCTGAAAGACTCATCCACTCTGGGATTTTTGTATTTCCATTTTATACAGCATCCCAACTATTTTTGGAAACAGGGTTGTACATTGATAGCCTAAATCAAGTTAAGTTAACTTAAGCCAGTATATGGAAAATCATCCAAAACATATTCAAGTTGATGTTTTTTTATAAAAATGTTTTGATTATTGCCAAAGTCAATGGTGAGTGCTATCACAGTTACATATTTAAATGATTAAGCTTGGTCAAAGAGAACAGGAACTGAGACATCCCATTCAGAGACACATTCCCATTATTATTTGCCCCACAATGAGTAATCTCACTTGAAAGTTTCTGGTCAGGGCAACCGTCTACAATGCAGGGGCCATAAACAGACCAAAGTGGCTTAGCCCAGATAAAAAAAGAATAATCAGGAAGCATTACTCTGTCTACGATCTATTAGTTCCTGACATTTGATCAGTTGGGTAAAAGTACCAACTGAGGTTCAAAAGTTTGTTTCCAAATATGTAGAGAGAGTTGTATTTATAGGGGCCATGCTAATATTCTCATCCTACACTTAACCTATGTTTGCTTATACGTTGCTTAGACGTTTTCTTTCTGAAGTCGAATTCTGTCATGGGACTGTGAGATATTTTTGTCTACACACCCATTCCACGTCTATGATTCTCTCTTTCCCTTCTATCTTTCTTTCTCCCATCTCTCTCCCCATCTCTCTAGGTCTCTTATCTCCTCTCTCCCTCTTTCTTTGTCACGTGAACTGAGGCACAATGTTGAGAGAGATGGATCGTGACACTGCACATCGAGGAATGAGAGAAATGCTAGAGAAAGAGGGGTGAAAATGGAGGAGTAAAGAGAAAGGTCATTATCTGGCTCTGTCTGATTGATAATCGATGGCCTCTCGCACCCAATGTATCAGTTTTCTGTTCTAGGGTTCTGTTTTAATGTCACTCCCTGCTTTGCTGACCTCATTAAAAGATCGGGTTACCCTCAAACAGCTTTTTAATTTAGCCTAATGATTTTTTGCATAATATATCAGATACGTAGTAAGCCCCCTGGGAACTGGCCTTTTCTTCAAGGTGCCTTTATAGTAAATAGAGCTGAGGTTTTGGAAATTATTATTGTTTTCTGGTTGTTGTTGTTTTTTTGTTGTAGGGGGAGGGGTATTTTTGTTCATTCTCTTTTTAGAATGGGTAGTATTTTCTTTATTATAATTTTTACACACCCAGATACTAGAACACAAACTACTGAAAGGGTTCTTCGTCCACATCGACATTGACCAAATACCACACCACCTTATACCTTATTGCGTACATATACAGCAGCTATCAGCCAATCAATATTCGGAATTCAAAGCAACCAGTTCATAATGGTGAATAAAATTCTCTCTCCCATATACACAAAAAGTATCCTTTTAGATTAAATATGATTCAGGTATCTGTTCAATTTCAATCCCCCTCCTTCACTTCATGCACACACACAACCCTCCAATGAGAGTGAATGTAACAGACAAGTCCTGTCCCTGATCAGCAGCCATCCCGTCATCCTCTTCCTGACATGATCACTGCCTGTCATTAGTGTGTTACCGCGTTAATTATTCAACCGTGCACATGTAACAAGTCGACTAAACATGACAGACTTCGCAATGGGGAAAGCGCTTTCATGCACCGAACGACGAACTGACGTGCTGGCACGAACCGCAAGACGGACCCTCGAATTGAATGAATAAGTAAATCGATCAGCTGAATAATTAAACAAAAATCAACAACAAAAAAACATGCCGTTGGTAATGACAGTGTAAATGTAGCGCTCTGCTTCAATCCCAGTCAAAATAAAAGAGAATCCAAATGTGTCTGTCTAAAGCAGCATTGATGTTCTTGTTCTCTTTTTTGGGGGGGGATAGAGTTGTGACATGGAGGCTGCAATATGTCTGGCAATATCTGTATTCCCGGTCTAACCTCGCTGACACTATACGGAGCCTCGTTTCCGCTTGATAGATTAGATGGAACGGATGGGTATCAATGGAGAAGAATCTATCCGGGATTGTTATTTTGGTGTTTTGTGCGCATGCTTGGGTGTGTCAGCCTGCAAGTCCACATGTGTTTGAGCTTGCACGCGTGTGCGTTTGTGTATGTGTGTGCTTTATGCATGTCACAACTCGAGAGCCTTGTAATCACCAGTGAGTGAGTGCTCAACAAGGCTATTCCCCACCGCTGAGCATTGTGAAGCCGTGGCAGCCGCTACTTAAGACAACATCAGACACAAAGTGGGTAAACACAGTTTGACATGTTTTCAATATGATTACATTAGAACAAGCAGCGTTTGATTGAAAAGCTAATATTCAAGCCATGCAAATCATCAATCACGGGGAAAGGGCCTATTAATTATTCAATAAAACAGTCTAATTCAAGAATCAATGTTGGGGAGCGGCAGAGCGAGGCATGAGGGGGCTCCCAGCAGAGAACCAGCGCGGGTAATATAAAGGAATAGGGAATTACCCCTTCTCTGTGAGCTGGGGCTCGCCTCGTCCTGAGCTGTCAAAAACAACTGCCGCTCTGCCGTTTCATCTTGCCAAGTTTAAAAGATGACTTTGGAAACACTTCATTTTCCTTCGCCAAACTCGTTAGCTCTTTGTTGCTCATTAGTTCATGTTTTTTTCTCTTCTTTCTCCCTCTTTCTGTCGGTTACCACTCCTCTTTGTCCGTCTCTAGGTCTCTTCCCTTTACTTTCTGCCCCCACCCCAATTTCACATTCTCGGTTTCATGGGAATTCATTATTTACATTCAATTAAACAAATTCATCAATGGACTTGGAAGCCCAGTACAGTATGTGGCCTGTCTCAGCCATAACGAAGCCGGAGAGCCGAGACACGACGTTTGCTCTCTCAATCAGACATAATACAAAGACTCCGACTGCTCTCGGATTGCCCCGGCACACCTGAAAAGCTGCACCGTCCAAGTCTTCATTATGCCCGAGCAGCATTAAGGGTCCCGAAATCGGCTTCAAATCTCATTAATATTTATTATTAATGATTTTGTCGTTCGCTAGGTCAATTCGTTTGAAACTAAGTGAGAGTGAACTTATTGTTTCTATAGTCAGTTCTTGAAAAAGGTATAGAATGAAAGCAGTGGAGTGGAGGTATGTTCGCGAGGCTCATCCTGCCTGTTTTGTTCAGTTGTTTTCCACAGATTTACCTCGGTATAACCTGGTCAACAAGGCCACAGTTATCTGATAACCACAACTGCGGTTTATTCACAGTGAAATACAGTCAATAGGGATTTGAGAACGAAGAGTGACATAGGTATAAAGGAGGCAGAAGAGAGATTTTCAGCAACCACTGCGTTGGTTAAACTATGATGAGATGTAAGAAACCTTCCGTTTGTCAGACTAACAGTGCCCTGGGGCCAGTTTTTCATGGTTAAGCACCTTTGGATAATGCATAGAAATAGAACGAACTAAATATATTTGAGCCAACAATTAATTTCTATTTCATCCTACATTATTCCATCCGCTAAGGTTAATCCAGGCAGCTCACTTAAAAAAAACATCCCCAGGTAACCACCAGATACAATATAGAGGATACCAGTGGTTTTGCCGCTTCAAGTTTAATTTTTGTATACATAAGGAGCGTTCAGTAGTGCTACACTCCATCTGTCATTCTATTGATGCAGGTCACTCTTGCTTGGGTTTTCTAGGTTGTCTGTGACCTCTTACAAAGTGCAATGAAGCCTTACACTGAGCGTGGGCAGTGTCTCAGGCAGTATCAACACACTCTTTGTGAGGCTGATGGGTCAGATTGCAGCAATGACCAGAGAGATATAGGGCCTTGAGAACACCAAGGGAGAAAAGACAGGAGCGAAAGAGCTGCCTTGTTCGTTAACCACCAAGGGTCAGAAAAAGAGAGAGATATTTTGAGAGCGAACAAGATAGATGGAAAGTGCAAGAAAGATAGAAATGGAGTACCCATAACTGAGTCTACTGTCTAACGAGACGGAGACACCAAGCAAGACTCATAGATCACTGAGGACAAGATCATTGTGTGCATGTGTGTTTGTGCCTCTGTCTGTGTTGCTCTGTGTTTTATGTCTATGTGTGTGTGTTAGTGGGAGAAGAGTGCAATGACTCGCCATTCATTTTATGACATCTGATCAGGCTAAGACACACAGAACCACGCACAGATGATCCTGGAATACAACACCTAGGGGCCTCTCTGTGCATGTTAAACAATACTCTGACTGTCAACAATCAGGCATAAATTAGCAACAGCGTCCTCCACTGTATTTATTTGTATAATTACCTCCCCGGAGAGCGCCACGACAAGACTCCACGCACAGCGTGGCACGACGCACACTCATCACACGGGCCCCGTTCCCTCGGAGTGTGTTTGTGTGTGTTTGTGCGTGCATGCGTTTGCCCCCAATATGTGCGAGAGGACCGGTACAGACACCTTGACGCCTGAGTAGAACCGCGTGTATAAGTGAAGCCATCTGAATTTGTGTTATTTATGTTTCTGTGTCAGATTACTGACTGATTATTCAATTCATTTTTTAAAGAGTGTGATTTTAAGAGGACAGTCAACAAAATACTGCGATACAATGTTGATGGACAATTAGAATGAGAGAGAGCTAAATGCAAGTGGATAGGTAGGCAGATAGATGATTGATATTGAGAGAGATATATAGCTGGAGATGCTGTAAATACAGTGGTTTGCGTGTGGAGAATATCATTCAGACATACATAACTTGCAGTCTTAAGCTACAGTGCAATACCTGCTCCGTTCAAATGCAATACGCTCACTTGACTGAAAGGAAGTGCAAGAGACAGGAGTGAGAGAGAGGGAGGGACACCGAGTGATGACAGTGAAGCAAGTGAAAAGGTGAAGACAGGGAGAAAAGGGACAGAAAGAGGGAGGAGACAAAGACTGGAGAGACAGAAGATTGAAAGACAGACAGCGAGACACAGCCACGCAAATTGTGACAGCCAACTCGAAATCTCATCTCCATTTTTGACAATGGGGGAATCATCTGAGGAGCGGAGAACTGAGGGAGGAATTTAACCGCTTTCATCTTGTCATAATTATCTCCAAGAAGAGACATGAAAGAGAAATCTGTGTTTTTTTGTTTATAAATTAGAGAACAAGGACAGTTTCCAGTGACAACTTTGATGGCGTTCTTCGTCTGTGCACTGTTGAAGAGTCCCGGCTAATGATCTCGTCTTTTCTTTAAGCACTGGTACTGATCAAGAAAAAAGGCCTATCGAAAATTGGTATAAAAACAACACCAAATACAATTTAACAAATGAATGAAGAGCAGAAACGTCTCTTTTCAAAACATGATTATCTAAATGTGCTCATTTTGCGATCTAATTTTATTCCAGGGCTGTCACCATCCTGAAGCTTTATATAAAACACCCCTCAACCAGCATTGCAATAATAATTTTTTCCAATCTCCACCCATTTCACCAGTTTCTCTCCCAATTTCATGTTATCCAATTTGTGATCTCCCAGCTGGTTTGGTAGAGTCACATACTGGGACATTTTGGGCATACTTCAAAGACTATACTGCTAAGCTTGCAACTCAACTGGAACCGACACACAGGAGATACTGCTCCTATAGCTTACATCTACCATTAGCTTGCACGCATCCCGCACCGCCACAAGGTGTCACTAGAGCACGGCATAGCCAACCTTCCTCTACCCACACCGGATGATGTTGAGAAAATCTTTAGACCTCCCGGACAGAACATGTATATCGGGCCTATGGAATGAATCCATGTAGCAGTGGCACATGTTAACTTTGCCTCACTTCTCAGAAATCCCCATTCACTAATGAAGTCACAAATGGAAGTTAACCAGTTGATCCAGCACATTTATTTGTGTGACAAATATTAAAGCGAAAATGCCTTATCATGATCAATGCAGTCTCCACTTCCATCGACTGATCAACAAATGGAAGAAAAGAAAACAAAGCCAGCACTGATCAATATTTCCTTTAGGAGAAGGACCGGAACATTCCCCGTATCCATCAATCTTGTGGATTAATGAACTTAAGAAAGCATAGAGAGTGAGCCACACACTCCAAGTAATGTCTCACCATCTCCTCCAGGGCTCTGGTCTAGGCTGTTTGTAGCTGGAAGTGAACCCTCTAGTGAACCCTCTGGCAAATGTGTTGGGAACACTTTCAGCTATTGTCTTACAATGTCACATGGGAACTGGATGACAGAAGCTAATGTACCTACAGCACACCTTCAAGTTCAAATTGTGTTTTGCACCATGAGTGTCAAATGGGTGTCTGTCCCCATGGTTTTAATACACCCGGCAAGTTCAATTAAACAAATGCAATAACATAAAATATGTAGGGTGGCAGTGGCAAAAATCTTTGGTCAGTAATCTAAAGGTGACTGGTTGTCGTCTCAGCTCACAAGGTAAAACAAAGTCTGACGTTGTGCCCTTGAGCAAAGGCACTTACCCCAAATTGATAACGCCCTACATAGTTTAATAGCCATTTCCGTACCAGATCAGTCCTCCCTGCCCCTTTGTCTGACAGGCTGGCTGTTTGATTAAATTAATGTAGACCAGAGCTCACTGAAGCCAAGTTAAATGGAAATATCAAGCAAATGGTATATAAAATGTACCATATGTAATTCTTTACACACACGCACACTCAACACATACTCAACCCGGTTCCTGCATGCTAAATTGAATATGTCCTTTCTTTTTCAACTGAAGCGTTGCAATGCTTCAGTTGAATGCTGCAATCAGTGGGCCAGGGCCAGGTCTAATGTGGCCAGAGAGGATATGAGGCCTTACCAAACGCTGCACGAACAACCCAATTTGAAATCTTCCACTGCATTATAGTTAGCTACATTTCAGTCTTAGTTGCCTACTACTGAAGTGGTTTAGGTGACTTCAATAAGAGGGGGGATTTACAAATAAGAAAACAGGATCTTTTATAACCAGTCATTGTCAAAGTTTTGATTCACCCACTTTTATTTTGACTGTCCGTTCATAAGGAACTTCTTAGATTCAGAGACCAATCAGGTGGATGTATGTTCAGACTCAGACTCCTTGCTCAAAATAAATGAATGTTCTTTGGCATGTTATAGTGTTTGGCCAGAGAAAGCTGTTTGGGTAGCCAGGCAAACCAAAACATGCACAGAACATTCTACACACTATTGACAGTCATTCAAACAAATAAAGGCCAAGTTATTTTGAGCTGAAGAATGGTAATCAGTTTAGTCAGCCAAAATCATTTTTAGACCAGCTGAGCAAAATAATTCAAAAGAAGTATTTTCACTGTCAATTAAACAGCCAAGTTAATTTTTTTAACATGTATTCAAAATTCTGTGTCCAAGCCTGTCTCCAATGCAATCATATTGTAGAAGCATGTGTTCAAATCTGGCCACACACTTCTCTCTGTCTCTCCTCTGTCCAATAAAGCACAAAATGCCCAAAATAAAATTAAAATGTTTTATTTATTTTGCACTGTAATTTCCTTCTCCAGACTGTCAATAAGTAATATTAGCTGTCTTTATTTGATCATCTTATAATAATTGGAGAAAGATGCTTTCATACCCCAGGCAATTTATATACATGTGTATATATATAAATCTGCTGAAAACGTTGAGAGTAATGTTTACGAATAATGAAACCAAAATAATTTGCTGGTTGACCTAAGATAACCAGCAGGAGAAACATTGAAGTGTATTACTATTTCATTTTTTTCAAAGGTGACATATGAGAACTTTAAGTGTTCTATAGAAACTGCATTAAAAATGACTGTGGCTCATGGGATAGCCACAAAACTGGTGTTGGCTTTGGTGTCATTAAGAGACGTCTAGTGATCTGGTGTCATTGTGACCACATTAGAGCATACAAGACCAAACCTTATGCTCAAGACATGGTCATTAGGCAGCCAGACCTCCACTCATCAATCACAGCCTAGTTAGAGGGGGAGAATGAGGGCGAAAGATGGAGAGAGAAAGAGAGCGAGATATGAGCTGACTACAGGTCAGTTCCAGATCATATAAGCAACCAACAGAAAACATCCAGACCACCTTTCTAAATAACAGACACAGTTTATATTGATGTTTGAAGTGTTATGAACCACATCTGTTGTCTAGCTAGTGACAAAACATGCTACGGAATATGGTATTGGCTGAATTTAGTAAGCCATTACCTCCAACTCAGAGGTTCGGTGTTCAAAGCTGTCTTTTATTGTTATGCTGTAAATGCCGAAGAAATCATCAATCAAGGATTAGAAGAATGAGACAAAAGTCTACTACTGTAGTCTAAATGTTGTGATCTCCCTGAACCAACGTCTTTCTTACAACAGCTTACTATATCCAAAGTATGTCCTTGTGTCCTGTCTGGGCATTTTGACCATCTGTGGCTATGTGGCCCCTTTGACCCTTGGCCTTTTTAGGGTTCATCTAACAAAAGTCATTCTACTCAGGTTTGGGTATTTTTTGGGAAAAGTTTTTGTCGAGCATGCACAGATACTGAAATGAAAACACACATGTATGCATGCAGGAACTTCTTTCACTCTAAACAACAAATAAATAACACTGATCAGAGATTAGCAGAGAGAATTTCATTTGTGAGAAAAATGAGGATGTGGCTTGGGTCTGCGAATAGAAGTAATACGATAAAAGCGGCACAAGTTTACAGCACTCTTTAGCTGATTCTTTAAACAGAAGCCTTTAACGGTATCAGAAATGGTTTCCGCCACGATACTAATGATGACAATGATAGAAATGATGACCCAGTGTGCAGGTAGGATTCTGTTTTTCTTTTGTGTTTGTGAATGTACTGAATGACTCCCAATGAATTACAAATCTGTGTTAGTACTAACAGTGTGTTGTATTGGACATTGCATATGTGATATACACTGATCGGCCATAACATTATGACCATGGACAGGTGAAGTGAATAACACTGATAATCTTGTTATTGTGGCACATGTCAGTGGCTGGGAACAGTGAACATTCTGTCCTCAAAGTTGATGTGTTAGAAGCAGGAAATATGGGCAAGCATAAGGATCTGAGCGACTCTGACAAGGTGCGAATTGTGACGGCTAGAAGACTGGGGTCAGAGATTCTCCAAAACTGAAGCCTTTGTGAGGTGTTCCCAGGTCTGCAGTGGTCAGTACCTATCAAAAGTGGTCCAAGGAAGGATAGGAAGGTGTTCATTCAGTCATGGTGCCCATGCTGACCCCTGTCCACTGCTGAATGCACCTACAATGGGCACGTGGGCATCAGAACTGGACCACGGAGCAATGGACTCACCTGGTTTACATTACATGGATGGCCAGGTGCATGTGTGTCACTGACGGAGGCAGTGTGGTGCTTTGGACAATGTTCTGCTGGGGAACCTTGGGTCCTGCCATTCATGTGGATGTTACTTTGACACGTACCTCCTACCTAAGCATTGTTGCAAACCATGTGCACCCTTTCAACAGTATTCCCTGATGCCATTGGCCTCTTTCAGCAGGATATTGTGCCCTGCCACAAAGCAAAACTGGTTCAGGAATGGTTTGAGGAACACAACTAGTTCAAGGTGTTGACTTTGCCTGCAAATTCACCAGAGCTCAATCCAATCGAGCGTCTGTGGGATGTGCTGGACAAACAAGACCAATCCATGGAGGCCCCACCTCACCTACTTACAGGACTTAAAGGATCTGCGGCTAATACCTTGGTGCCAGACAACACAGCACATCTTCAGAGGTCCAGTGGAGTCTGTCGACGGGTCTGGGCTGTTTTTGCATCAAAAGGGGGGCCTACACAATATTAGGCATGTGGTCATAATGTTATGGCTGATGGGTGTATATTGTCTTTCAAACGGGGAAATGGAATACTTGTCAGTTTACACAAAATGTCCAAACGAGAATCGGCTTCCATATTACACCCAACCACTGGATAGAGAGGACAGGTGCCGGGAGCTGCCCAGGGAGCAATTAGCATTAACTGCCTTCCTCAGGGACAGAACAGAAGCTTTTTCACCCTTCCAGCCCAGAGATTAGATCTAGCAACTACACCTTGCTGCCCCTGGGTCATCCCATAAATTAGAGTGCTAGCAAAGAAACAGTGTATGAGACAACTTGCTAAAGCTCTTAAAAACACATTGATTTCCCAATAAAATAACATTATTTCTGTCTCATATGACAAAGGTCAGGCTGTGTTATGCTGTACATACATTGAACCCAAAGCAGTCTCGTAGTGATATTTGTTGTATGTTCCATTTACATACAGAGTCAGGTCAAGAGCTTCCCGTTGAAAGTTGAGGTCAGGCCTATATGCATTCAGTACAGCCCACTGAGTCCCCATCCAATGCACAGTTAGTCTACATGTCTCACAGGCTGTTCTGTGAATTTCAGCATACCAAGATGTCTACAGACCTTGAGAAGTTAGCCAAACAGCTACACTTATGTGCTGTATGCATATCTTGTACAAGTGAGCAGAGCAGACATTTTTTACATAGTAATAAGCAACGTGATTTCATTGAACAATGGAATGACAACATTTCTACCACATTGTAAATCGAAACGTTTGCTTTCCAGATTGGTGTGAGTGTGACGTTTTAGACGTCACACTCACACCAATCAGAGAGTGCACAATTTTAGTTAATATCTGTAAAAAAAAAAAGCATTATATTAACTGCAATATGGTGATTGTGCAACACAGTTGACTCAGAACAGGAAACGTCTGTTAAGATAGATAATGTATTACGATACACAACTGTATTTCCCTTTAACCCTGGATTAACAAAACCAACCAAACCTTCACATCCACACCAACTCTGTTGTGATGGCAGCTGCAGCCCCCAGTAATTTAAAAAACTGACCCGTAGTTGAAGACTGATTGGAAAAATACACATAAACATTATTCATATTAAATGAACTTCTTTTCCCTGGAGTGTGCAGCTGACCCTACAGTTCGTTTGGTGAATGGGACCAGCTCCTGCTCGGGAAGAGTTGAGGTCTTCAACAAGTCGGAGTGGAAGAGGGTGTGTGACAACCAGTGGGACTTGAAAGACGCCAAGGTGGTATGCCGGCAGCTGGGATGTGGCAGTGTGGCAGCAGTACCATACCGAGCGGGAGAGGAACGTGGAGCAACAAGCATCAGCAATTTGAAATGTTCTGGAAAAGAGTCTACTCTTGATGAATGTTTCATGTACGGGTATGGAGACGCATTCTACCAGTGTTTCGATGCTTCCGTGGTCTGCTCAGGTATACCACTCGTGATAAACGAGATTTTAAAAAAAATTATTTTATTTTGATTTGATAATGATCTGTAATCTATAAAAAATAAACAATTTCTCATTCCCAAGCCTTTGTGAGACTTTTGGGTGGTATGACTCCTTGCTCCGGGAAAGTGGAGGTGAAGTCCAATCAGTCCTGGGCTTCGGTATGTGAAGCTGACTTTGACCAGCAGGATGCAGAGGTAGTCTGTAGAGAGCTTGGCTGTGGGGCTCCTGCAGCAATACAGGGGGGCCTCTATGGGCAAGGGGAGCATCCAATCTGGGCTAAAGAATTCCAATGTAAAGGTGACGAATCCCTTCTTCTGGATTGTGACACTCTTGCCAGAAACAAAAACACCTGCACAAAAGGAAGTAACGTAGGACTCACTTGCATAGGTAGATTCCTAACAAATGTTGCAAATCAATGTGGCTTTTTCCATTAGAGAACATTTTTATTACTCACTCTTTCTTACTCTCATTGTGTTTCTCTCAAGACAGAATGCGTCTGGTGCAGGGAGGAAGCCGATGTGCAGGGAAGGTGCAGCTGTATCTGTTTGGGGACTGGGTGACATTGATGGACACTGAGTGGAACATTGCACAGGCCGCAGTGGTGTGTAGACAGCTTGCCTGTGGCTCAGCTATTTCGGCACCAGGTGGCTCTCTCTTTGGAAATGGGACTGGACAAGTAGTCCGCGGCTCTATTCCATGTAACGGATCGGAACGGTCACTGTTTGAATGCCAACCAACATTTACCTCTCCCACTAGCTCCTGTTGCAATGATGCCGGGGTGATTTGTTCAGGTAATAATATAATAATAATCTCTATTTATAGAGCACAAAATCTATTTACATTGTGCTACACATTAGCATGACAAGAAAATGTTAAATCAGGAAAGGCTTTCCGGTAAAATAATTACAGAACTTTTCGGTAGATCTCCTTTCAAAACCAGAAATATCCCTGACTGACCAAAAAGGAGGCGTGTTTAGGAGCCATGTAGAGCCACAAGTGTCCAGGGGCCACAGCTTCACCATCACCTGTTCCACTCAGCCACAGTACCCAGGAGGCACCTTCCTCCTCACGTTAATCGGCTCCAACAGAACTCATATCCAGCCAGCTGTCAATCACTCTGCTGTCTTCCTCTTCCCAGCAGCAGATGACTTACACCAAGGGAAGTACAGCTGTGTTTACGAAATTTATGTTTTCTCTCACAATTTCATCTCTAAGAGTGTGCCCCTCTACATCACCGTCAAAGGTAACTGAAAATAAATCCCACAAGTCACAGACATCGTTCAACCAGAGTCAATTGATCCAGGAAGTGATACAAATGATCAATTATATAGTAAAAATAAGTTGCAATTACTTAGAACAAATGTATTTAGAAATTGTACATTTAAATCACTTCCTGGATTGAGATTGAATGTCATGTTGACCCTAGCTCAGTTTTCACACAATTAATCTGTAAACCAATGCAGCAATTGTTTTTTGCAGACACTTTTCTGACCACAACGTCTAGCCACAGAGACATTGTTGTGCTGCTGGTGTTTATGACCATCGTCATGGCCATCGCTATATATTTACTAGTTCACCTTTATTCTGCCAAGTAAGTGGATTATCAACAAATTCTTTTACATCTCAAATTTAGAAAAAGGGAGAGCAATGAATGAATTAGCCAGTCAGAACCTACAGTAGATATAATTGCTGTTTTCAAATTATTAACAAAGGAAATGATTGAGCAAACTCCATCTTATTAAGTCAAGCCAAATCAGGCAGGTGTCCTTTCATTATTATGTACAGTATGCAGGACTTACTGTGTGTGTGTGTCTGTGTGTGTGTTTTATGTAGTGGATGTAGCCATCTTCCCGGTACACAAGCTCAAAACCATCGAGAGGAGAGAGAGCATCTCAGAGAATACGAGCAAGTGGAATTCCTGGAGACAAGTGTTTGAACAAACTGGCAATTTTTTTTTTCTGTTTGTTAATCTCATCAACAAATCCTCCATTAATTAATAGTCTTTCAAATTGTGCTTCACTGGTCTTTTCTCAGTGTGTTTTCAGGCATTAATGATGGATATAACAAAAAACTGTGGGGAACAATCGCTTTTTCTGAAAAATCAGTGTGCCAAAATTAAATGCATGCTTATCAGTACCAGAGGACTGGGCCTGGACCCTTGGCCAACAGTAAAAACTAATAGATTTCCTTCAGGGAAGGCCTTCATGTAATAATGTCTCGTAATTATAAAATGTTGTCCCTTAATAAATTACTACATTGTATTTCCCATGGTCTGTTCTCTGCAAATGGTTCATGACTCCACAATTATCCACACAGCTAAATCCCAGCTGCAGTAACTTGACATGTTCCACAAACATTTCAGGGTTAATCACCTTCACTTGTAAACTAATAATTAAAAGGCATACAGCAGAGCATACCAATTTAATACTGGTTCCCCATGGGACTTAAACCCACAACTCTGATGTTGGGAGCACACTGTGCCACACACTGTCTCACATGCCATATTGTCAAGTCCTAATACCTGAACTTTGGTTCATGCGAACATTAGTTACTGTCAAGGCCAATATCAAAGCTAAATACTTATGCACACTAGTAAGGATATACTAGCAATACTCAATAGTAAGCAGAGAAACATGTCACCAATTATTCAGCAGGCCCCTAGGGCCGTGGAATGTAATTTCATGAAATGACAGATCTATTTTGCAAGACGCATCATTTACCGAAGTTTCAGACAAATCTTGTCAGTTAGTAATCGCATACCCCCCACAATTATTTACTTTCCGTTGTCATCATCATATATTGCAATTGCTCCTCGTTCTCTCATGACATCTACAAATATTGAAAAATAAAGCTACTTTCACATTAGGAGGATGATCATTGAGAGATTATTTGGGATATATAAAATTACAAAAGTTAGGCAGTAGGACAAAATAGTATTTGTTTTGTCTTGTACTTCACATTTGTTTGTGTATTTAATAAAATAGTAGAAATAAAAGAGATGTCTGCATACCTTCTTACCAAATCCACAATAAAACAAATACGCAAACAGGTTAAACACTAGGAGAAAGTTTGAGCCATATGAAAAAAATAAGCTAAAAATCACTCTGTGCTCTGTTAGAAGGCTGCGTATCGCCTTTTTCTCCCTTCATTTTAACCTTAATTGTTTTACTTTACAAGGTAGGGGTAATCAATTTTCAAGCAAGGCAAGCTTGTTTTTCGCCCAGAGTGTGAATCCTAAGCAGGTAGATCGCCCGGACCTGCTCTCCCACCTTCCTGCTAGCTGCATCATAATAGCGGGATGGAGAGAGCACAGAAGAGCGAGAAGAGGAGTGAGAGAGGCTGACAGCGGGGCTTGACATGGGCATTAAATCATCGCCCGGAGGAATCCTCCATGTCTAGGCCACTGACAGGCTTGCTGTCATCTGGCCGAGGCCACTTCCTATGCCTCTTGACAACACGGGAGCTGAATTAGTCACCACATCAGATGTAGATTGGTGCTGTTCAAGGAAGAATAATGAGCACCGGGATACATGTCGGTGTCGCTGACACAACGCCATTTTGATTTGGTCGCCACACCCGCCGCCACCGCTTCCCGGTCTATTATGTTTAATGGGGTTTCAGGCCAGGGCGGAGAATATGACGATGGACGGGAGGGAAAGAAAGTTTGTTTTCAGTGGTTTATGCACTCGAGTTCGCCGTGGGCCGAGCATGGTGGCCCAAGTGGATGGGGTTGCTCGAAAGGGTCAGTCTGCTGTCTTTGCCTGTCCACAGATAAGCTGACAGCCTGGCTGTTGGACTCATCCCTCTTCCTCTCTTATTCTCCATCTACCTCTTTTACTCCATCTCTCAGTCTCGCTCTCCCAGTGGCCTCCTGCCCCTTCCCGCTGACACAGAGTGACATTAAAAGTGACTGGCCGACAGTTTCAAAATCTACTGACAGTTCCTCATCACCAACTCCCCCAAAATATCAAGAACGACCAGTACGATAAACCAGGTCCATAACAGAGCCGTGTTGAAAATTGCATTTTAACACAAATAGTCCTCTGTTTTATCAAACCTGTTCATCTGGCCTAATTAAAGCACTTGAACAAATCTACTGTTTCCGACTAATCTCAACGTATGCGTGTAAAGAAGCTTGTAAATTGTTGTCAGCCATTTCTCTGCAGTTGCGCTGTAAAAGCTGTCAGAGGTTCCAATATTTTTGGTGTCGTTCACCGTTTGGCTGCTTATGCTTATTACATTGTATCGCCGGTGCGTGCATTTCTAGACGACATTAGCTGCCTGTGTACAAATTCTCTGCCAATGCAGCGAGTGTGCGCTGGAGAGCTGCCCCAGATGCATACATTTCCCATAATGAGGCAGGTGGCCTCGACAGATGGCTCTGTCGTGCCGATGACACCCAGCGCACCTCAAGCTCTGGGCATCTGACTGACAGCCATGGCTAGTCCTGTTTGCTGGTACACATGCGCATGTGTACGTGCACGTTTGTGTGTTCATCTTGCCTGTGTCCATCTTGTCCATCCGTCAGTGTGGTGTGGGTCTACAGAATGTTTCTCTGTGTGCTTTTGGTAAGCTCTTCCGTTCAACAGTAATTTAAAACTAAGATAGCTGAAGGACATTAATCGAGTCGCTGCAGCTTTAACCGGGTAAAATACACTGTAATTAAAAGGGGATAAATAATTGATCATATATTTTCTTCTGTAATTGCTTCCTCATTACCACAATACCAACTGAAATCTAATTCAGATAGGGAGTTAATTATAATTTTCACTACAAGGGAAATGATGCTCTCTATGGAGACAATGTTAAACCAGGGGCCTCCTAATATGGCTGTTCACAGGTCAGATCCTTAAATGACACAGGTAGAAAAGGTATGTATGTATACATAGAGATGGGCTGAACTTTAGTAATGGGAAGTTTTCCCCACAAGTGTACTAATTGGTTGTGTTTAGCTAACAGCCATGGGAGGTGGTAACTAGCGAAGAAGATGCCAGGGGCTCTATAGGAACTATTAGCATGTATTCCCTATGGTCTGATGGAGTAGACTCAAAATGCTTACTGATATGGTTGTGGGTGGGAACAGACTCATACAATTATCCACTACTTAACAAATATTAATAGATTTGTTTAAAATGATGATTGGCACTCCTGCCCTCATGAAAAAGACTATTGTTTACTTAAGTAATAAGGCCAGAGGGGGGGTGTTTTATGGCCAACATAGCATGTTAAATGATCAGGTTCCCTCCCAACATGAACTCCAAATGCAAGGCAAAGAAAATACTAATTTGGGTTATTTGGTAACCCATAGTTGGTTAAGTTGGTCCGGGAATAACTCAACATGTTAATTTTACTATCCGATAGGTGTTTTTAACAGTCAATGGGGTTACCTGGCAGCTGGGTCTATTGTAAGACTATTAGGGTCCTGGCCTTCAGATTGATCCCAAAGGCCACATATGAAAGTAAATAAATTCCTGTTAGTTAATATAATTCTTGTTCATCTACAGATGTTTTGTTAAATATGTTTGGTCATTGAGATACAATGCTGAGATATACTTTAAAGAAACATAGAACCCTAACTTTTGCAGTTTGTGAAATTATATATTTTTACTTCAATCAATTTATTTTCTAAATCCTTTAATACAACAAAGTGCTCTCCAGATTACACTGAATCTCCCAGAATGTTAGACAGGAACAAAAGGTAAATTAATAAAAACCTGTGGATTTTTTATGTCCTTACTGTTTTCAAACATGACATTTTTATGAAAAATACATTTGAGGGTCCAAATTAGTAAAATTGTCTCTTTGATTGATATCCCAACTTTAAGAGGTGTATAGCCTCTATTACAGTGGCTATAACAGTGTCAGGGCCTATACAAAAAGTTTGAACAATAAGCCAATTAAAAGACCCTGTATTGTGTCATCCAATAACCTGGCCTTTGTTAGCCTTATGTTAATATCCCCAGATGGCAGTGATTATTTCCCCCAAAAGATTCCTCATCAGTCTGTTGAAAAGCAAAATATTTTCCAAGCCAATGTCATTTCCTAAACATTTGTCTGATTTTTAATTGTAATTCGCAAGTAAGGGCCCTCATTGTCCAACCTTAGCATGTGGAACTAATACAATAAAACAGACAACCTGAATGATATTAAACAACGCAGATGGCCAAATTGCCAAAAAAGATCAGAGCCCTACTGAGCCATGCCTCTGGTAGAGCTACTCATTGGAGCCAGGTGTTCAAATTGTGGTAGGTTGGGCTCCAAGCACCGCTAACGGTTGTTGGCTTGGAAATGTGTTCAGCTCTAGCGGTTGAGTCCTAGCAGAAACATACTGGCTGAGAGAGCGGTGTGATAAGAGTCAGAATATGACGTGGGGAGGTGTGCTTTTGAGGGAAGTTTTTATTTTTGACTATCCTACACCTGCTGTGGAGCTGTTTCAACAAGGCAATGCCATAATTACAAATTGGAAATGAAAATATTGTGAAGGGATAAAAGTTGAGCAAAACAGTCAAATAAATGCAACTACAAACACCCATTAAAGTGACCTAGTGGCTGCAACTCAGTAGCTGGCCAAATTAAATAATCCAAATTTGTCTTAGTTGGCAAATCACTGCTAAATACACAATAAAGGCATATAACCAGCATATCACCAAAATAAGCAAACAAGTCATTATATGAGACCTGGAAAACGGATATATCAAATCTAATAAATGCAATATTTAGATAACCTCAAAATCATTAAAAACATCTGTGACATAAAAAGAGAGATTCAGTAGAGTGCACAAACAACAGAAGAATTTGCTAAGCAGTCAGAACATAATTTAATTCCCACATGGCCTCTACATGTCTCCAGCAAGGACAAGCGAGAGACAAATCAGGCCATTTAACATAGAACGATTACGATTTATCTGAAATATTAAGTCCATCCCATTTTGAAGTACTCAATTTTCTTAATCTACTACATCTAACAGTTGGTTAACAATCTGAAAGGGTTTATACTGCCACCTGGAGTATGTTGTTGGAAAACTTAAGGGCAATGATATACTAGCACCTGATGACCTGGGTGGAGTTATCCCGTCCTTCCTTAACCCATTGGAAATCCCACCCTTGTTGATAACTTCAAAATATTGAATTTTGGCACAGCCCATGTTAAAACTAGGCATTTGGATACTTGAGTCCTCCATAATTCTCGATGGACTATTTTAACAGGGTTGTCACCATTTGAAAAAGCCACAAAGTTACAGGCCTGAATTACCTTTAAAAGCCTATTACCTACCTCTGGATTTAGAAGACGGAAATGGCCATGTGTGTAAAAATGTAAATATGAAATCAATGTTTCATTGGATAATGTGTCTTCCTGTGTGTTCAAGTTTCAGACATTTAACATTTTATTTGAGGAAATGTATAATCTATGTTGAAAACAATATGCTACTTTTATCTATTGTTTACATACAGTTGTCCTAATTGGTTCGCGTACCCTGGCAGAAATTGTGAAATTTTGGCATTGATTTTGAAAATATGACTTATCATGCAAAATAACTCTTATTTAAGGATAATTATAAGGCTATTTATTGTCACATAGTTGTTTGGCTCATTTTTTAATATAATGATAACAGAAATTATTCAAAGGAAAATCACGAGTAGCATATGGCTGCAGTACTGGAGGCTGCGGTTTCAAGGCCGCAGTTCTAGGACCGCAGTTCCAGGACCCTTGTTATTGGCGACAGCATCACCTAACAAATTGCATAACCATGGACCGGCACAAGTATAACCAATAGCATTTTATTAACCAGATGGACTGTAATCAGAGTGTGAGTGGCTACATTGAATCACATTTTGTTTTGTATAAAACAATGCTGGTTTCTTAAAGTGGAAAGGAAAGTTAATGTTAGCTTGCTTGTTAACTAAATTTTTATCAAGCTTTGTGTCTTGAAATGAATTTGACAGCAAAGTTGATGTTAGCTAGCTTGGCCGTACATCACCCAAAGGCTTAATGTTTAGTATCATAACGTCAGCTAACTAGTATGATACTAAAGGCTTTACAAAGATAGTCTTACAGAAGGCACTACTGTCATCTGTTAACGTATGATTGCTTGCTGCAAAATGAAGTTTTCGCCTATTTGTTTTGTTGTACATTGAATCCATAGTGCGATGGCAAGCCCAACTAGGTGTCTTATATAAATAGTTGACTTAATGAATAGTTGATTTAATGAATCACATGAATTAAACTTCAAAAGATGATAAAAGCATGTGGATATGATCCATCTGTCAGTTAAATCAAGTCTGCATTCTACTGTCTTCAGTGTAAATCCTTGTTCAATACTTCTTGTTTTACCATTTTACTTCATTTAAAATTATCTTTTCGTTCAGTAAAAGCCTTGGGACTACTATATGCCTGTGAAATAATCTTACAATGTTTAGTTTGACCTATTAGGCTCTCTCCTTTCGAATATGCATATAATCATCCAGGAAGGAATATCCTTGTCGGATTTTAAAAGATGCACCACATGCTGCAAGGACGTTTACGGTCTGTCACTCGAATGTGTTTCACCCAACAAAGTTGAGCAAGGTCACAGCCCATTTAGAGGTTTCAATCATGCAGTTTTCCATGAAGGTAAAGTAAAAAAAAGAAAATCTGTGAAGTTTCATTGGATTAAAAGCAACATGAATGTTACTAACAATTCCCTTTGAGAAGTGAATCAGTACAAGGCTGTCTCAGATTTGTTTGCTCTGACCAGATATTTGATATATATATAGGCCTAATAATACTTCTATCATTATATGTTTTAGCATACACCATTCACACATGGGTGTTAAATTGCTGACCGTAATGACGTTACCACTGAATATTTAAGGTTGAGGAAAAGTCAGATGTCAATAACATGTTTTTTATACTTGTTTTGGTGCTTCTGTCTATCTCTCTGTCTCTCTCATTGAAGGATGAAGGCTGATTGAGTGATGTGGAAGGGATGATGGATGTCTGTCTGAATGTGGTGCAGGGAGGGGTAATAGTTTCATTGTTATTGTTTGTTTTTGGTAAACATTCAAAAAATAATGTATATATAATCTTGAATCTACCTCCAGAGTCATCCTTGTCTTGCCTCTACAAAATGACACATTTCAGGTTGAGATCTAGTGACTGCATAAGCCATGGCAAATACAATAGAATATAACAATATATTTCTCCTGAGGGAACTTTGTTTGTGGTGTCAGACATACAAAATTATGAATGCGTACAGGTATGTACAGTATTTACAGGTATATACAAGATGATCCGCTTTACTGACATGCGGTAGGCCATGTCCAATACAACAAAGTTCATACCAGCATGCCCATCCACATGAAAGGAAACATCCATCCTGCCGTGGAGGTTCAACACCAGCAGCAGAACAGAAGGAAGCGGTGGATCCTCCACAGCCCCATCCATCCCACATCACCCAAAGACACGTTTTATTACAATGATGGCATGAAATCAAATACAATAGAATAGATGTGACTTTAACTTATTTTTCCAGAGACTTCAGAGGATTCATATATAATATAGCATAGAGTAAAATACTGAAATACATCACAGACTACATATGTACATTGAGCGGGGAGATGACAGAACCCTGTGTGTGTGTGTATGGAATGTATGAGTATGAGTAGCAGTGTGAGTAGAGGATTGACACATGTTTAGTAGTTTTATTCCCAACAGATGTGGTTGAATGGTGTTATAGGCAATAGAGAAATCCACAAATACAAGCCTGGAATGTGCTTTGGGTTTTTCCAGATGGGAATGTACATGATGCAGTAATGTAAAGGCAGCATCATGTACACTTCTTCTCTTCCTGTTGACAAACAACTTGATCTGATCTCTTGTAATTGCAAAAGTACCAGATGGTTAAAACTCTTCATCACCACTAATGTAAAAGCTGAGGCCAGAAGTCATTGGGAAGTCTGGGTCTGCTCTATGGAACAAGGCAGAGGGTAGTTGTGACGGTGAGGTGACGAACTGCTCCGCCATCTCCAGCATTCCATCATATCAACAGTCATGAACACACCCCGGTCCCATTCATTTGTCTTGTCTTGTCAATCATTGTTCACACCAGGTCCCAATCAATCCATGTGTTTAAATGTTTCTCCTCTGCTCCCCTCAGGTGTTAGTCATTGTTCCATGTCGTCAGATGTGTGTGGTGTGTGTTTCACATTAATTTAGCAGTTTTTGCCAGAATATTCTGTGTTTTCAGTTCTGTTGTTTTGTGTTTGTTTATTAATTAAAAGAGTACAAAGACTGCTACCCCTGCCTTGGTGACTGCTATACACCAAGCTTTGTGACAGTAGTGGTCTTCCAAGAAGCTGAACTGTGTTCCTCCGAGGACCAGTTGAAAAGTTCACAGAAGACAGGGGTTAGTTGTTTGTAGCAGGTCTTCAGGAGCTAATTACTAATGTTATGAGGACATGATGCTTTGTTGACTTTTGCTCTTTGGTGAAGTTAAGCCCATCAGTGCTCATGTTGCAAGGTTTACTTTGGTTCTCTGTAGTCCCAGACAATCTTTTGAGGCCTCTTCAGGCGTCACACATCTGTCCACATTGAAATGTTTCCCACCTTTTCTTTAGACCATTTAGCTTACTTACTAATTTGCTTACTTCATTTGCCTTGAATCAAATTACACTGAATCTTGACACCTATGGAATGTGTAATGTAATGTACTTATTTCTACTGCAATGTTATTTTAAGTTATTTAATTATTCAAGGTTTAGAATTTGAACAGATTTTCAAATATATTGCCTTTCATTGTGGATATAATTGTCTCCTCAAATATCATCACATATCCTAAGAAAGCACAGCCTCCACAGCCTCATTAAGGGTGTTGTCACTGTGGCAAAATCTAGGGTCCTTGAAATGTGGTCCTGAAACAGCAGCTTCCGGCTTGGGTCCAATACTGCCTTCCAGTCATCCAATTCTCTAGGTGGCGTTGTCGTCGCAAAAAAACAAGGGTCCTAATACCGCGGTCCTAAAACAGTGGTCCTAGAACTGCGATCATATATCTGCAGCCTACGTTACTGCAGCCACATACTATTGAAAATCACCAGTGCCCAAAAATTTGAATAAAAAATAAATATAATTTATCAAAACAACTGCAATTTATCAAACAACTGTTGAACGAAGAGAACATAAACCGAAGGCAAACAAGATCCTCTAAACGCTGTAATTTTCCCAAGTTGATAATTTAGTTTTTTTGACGGACCACATAAGCGGAGCCAGCTAAGAAGAAGTTCCATGTTAGGATCTCCTAAAATAATGTGTACTTCGCAAAGCGAATCTGGAATGAAAAAGTTCATCTTCCGTCTTGCTAGCAATTGCTCAAGTCTAATGAATATTTGTAGAAAGATAGTAGATACCAGTTAACCTATTAGTGGCTAATAAACCTTTAAAGACAGTGCCTCAGTTTGAATCTATTGAAAGCAACCACATTTTATAATTTTATTTGTTTTTTATTTGTTTGTTTTCTGTAAAATAAAATATGTTTATACAGTATTGTGACTATTTCTGGTCTTTTAACTTGATGAAAAATCAGTTATCGTCACCTTTATTGATAGATATTGTATCACTGTGATTCACGAAAGAAAGACAAAAGTACATTGCCTTCAGTAAAGATGACACCTAACCAAATAAAGTCAAATGTTAACACGGCAGAAAAACTGTAATACCACCAATCTGTTTCAACACTTGGAGCACAAAAATACCAAATGTTTTTTACTGACAAGCACCCAGAAACAAGTGCCTCCACAAACCAGGTGTTCATAACACAAGCATTTCCTAATGCTACACATTATGAAAAGGATTCAAGATGGCACGAAATACCTGACACAATTTAATACGTCGTTAAGGATATAGCTCCCATAGCTAAAGTGGAGGGCAGTGGGTTTAAAGACCTTATTAAAACTCTCAACAGAAGATACACTGTGCCATCACGACCAGCTTTTTCTTAAACTGCGCTGCTCAACATGTACAAAACATGTCGTAAAAAGGTAGCAGCTGAACTGAAGTTTGTTCAGCACTTTGCAGCCACATCTGATCTCTGGTCAAATAGGACAATTGACCCATACTTGAGCCTTACTTTGCAATAAATTGAAAATGAATGGAAGCTGCGCAACAAATACCTTCAGACTGCCTATTTTCCAGTTGATTACACACATCAGAGATAATTGCACAGGGCGTAAGATTGTTTTCTTTGTAGGATCTCACGGAGGAGAACCTCGTGGCCTTAACAAAAGACAAGGGTGGTAATGTTGTCAAAGCTGCACAGCTCAATGGATGGACATGGCAGAAGTGTTTTGGACACTGCTGCACCTTGCAATCGGTAAGTGCACATCAGCTTAATAGACACAATGCTATAATATTCAATAATCTCATTAGGGATATCTGGATGGTATATTTTTTCTGTTTGTTTGTATGTGTCACAAAAGATAATGTCTATGTTTTTATATAACTTTTTTATTCTCCTTTTATTTTTAGCACTTTGTTACATGTGTATAAAAAGGTGCTATATAAATAATATTTTACTTCTGCACACTAAATACTGTGACAACAATAAAAATAACAGTTCATATAGCACATTTGTAATGGTATGCTTGATATTACAATGTTACAAGGTAAACTTCACATTACAAAACAAAGTAAAATGAATACCAAATTAAAATAACTGTTAATTAATCGTTATCGAGGTAAAATGTTCAATTAATCTTGATTTCTATTTTAGCTTGTATTGTCCAGTCCTAAAGACTTCCGTGGCCTTGTTACAAATAATTTAATTCAGTTAATAAATAGAGGGTGAAATGCTCTGAAGCAGGATGTGTCCTTTGCAACTGACTGCCTCTCCCAAACCCACACCCATGTCCCTCAAACTCACTCCCCTCCTCCCTTCCACCAGTTTTGTTAAGGGGGTTTCATTTATTCAAGAATGATAGACATTTTTGTTTATCAAATGGTCAGAAATTACAAGAAAATGCGTAGATTTCTGTCATAAGGTAAGTCATAGCCTTTACTGAACACCGACCAATCATGCCCAAAGGCTCATTCTGAGCCAGCAAAACCCTGGGCGTGCTCAATCCATCCACATGAGAGCTGACAAACTCATTGACTACTTATACACAGACACTAAGTGCAATTTAAAAAGACACAGGAGTGGGAAATTCACCTTCACTTGCCATTATTTGTAAGAGAAAATGCCTGTAAGAGAAAATGTATATTATCAATACCAAACTTTAGTTAGGCAAACTCTAAGATTGCATTATTCTCATGTTGATAAATGTTGAATATCAAAAATAATCAAAGGATTTCTTGGATTTTAAGGTATTTTCATCCAAAGACAGACATGACATTTAAATGTAATTAAATTGAGGAATTATTCAAATGAAAGAAAATACATATTTAATATTTGTGTATATTAAAGATCATATCATATATTTAATAATATTTTTCTATATTAATGTAAAACAAATGTTGGAATCAAAACACTATTCATACAAATGTTAAATTCTATGGAGTTCTGTGAATTTATTGCACTATAAAAAGTCATGTTTATTGCACTACAAAAAGTCATGTTTTGTCCACTTGATATTCGAAAACAACCTTTCAGTAAAACACTTGAATAGATTGTTCCCGTTCTGGATAGTATTGGCCATTCTGTGGACATTTCCTCATACCAACTCACAAAATCACACTTTATTTGTGGATGGCAAGCTTGCAATTAACTTACTTTACCTAGCTATATTTGGGAACTGAATAAAGCTCTGACCTAGTAAGATGGTCTCTATTAATAGTTGCTAAATGTATTGCACACTATAGCTCCTAGGAAGTCGGTAATATTACACTTTCATTATATCATCATTATTGCAGGCTTGGTAGCTAGAATGTACAGTAGCTTACTATCTCCCTGACTAAATGACTTAACTGCTAAGCTAATTTAGCAAATGCTCACTAAGCTATAACTACATTTCATTAATGAAACACAGTTAAATGAACAAGTTTGTTTTCGACATGATCTCTTGACTGGTGACTGGTAAATATATATGTAAAATACATTGCAGTAGTCTTTATTTCAGAAGAATGTTATTGGTTTCTGCCCACTTTAAAACTGTAATTGAACCCCCAATTGCTGAAAATCCAGATATTCAACTAGTCTACAGGCCCGTTTTATTGTTAGAATACCAAAGCAATATGATATGAAAATCAATGACCTATTGCTTAGTCAAGTCAGAAGAATGTTTACAAAAACGTTCCGAGTTTTTTGGCCTTTTAATAGGGAAGTCAACGGTCAACTCACAATGTAATCAAATGGGCCATTCTATGGGCTGTAGAAGTAGGAAATGGCCAAGAAAAAAACTTGTCAAAACTTTATATTTAAACATAATTTTTCAGTAACTGCACAAGATCGTCCCCTCCCACCATTAAGACCAAGTAAAGACAGTTAGCATTTTGGCTAGCGACCTGACCACACGAAAACATGCTGAATTTAACTACAATTGAAATTGTATTTTCAAACCATGTATACAGATGCAATTCTAGGAAACTATCAAAGCGTATCTCGCGTTACATTGTCCACAGCGTGTAATCATAATTGTTTGCCGGACCACATATGCGGAGCCGGCTAAGAGCAAATGTTTCTTACTGAGTGAGTGACTGACTGACTGTGTACCCCTTGTTAAATAACGTTGTGGTTAGCGACACAGACCTGCAATCTATAGGTCCTGTGTTCGGATCTCCTCACAGGCAAAGCAAAGTATTCATTATGAATAACTCCGTATAAACGAAAACCTTCAGTATCTACATTATAGTAAATCTGAAATAAAACAGTTCATGATAATATTGCAACTCTTTCTGGTGTCTTTTCAAAGTACCCATCCATGTTTTGGGTCAGGATAGACAAACACATTTGCTTGCTACAACATACAGTAGTTACGTTATAGTAAGCTCTACTGAAACTGTATACGGTTATATTTTTCTGCCATGGAAAAGTCCATCTTCAGTCTCACTAGCAATTGCTTAAGTTGTATGAAAATTCCTAGGAAGATAGTAGATACTTATAAGCCTATTATTGGCCAATAAGCTGTTAAAATGGCCGGAGGCAAAAGCCATACAGTTCATAGACGATATGATGGAGATATATTTAATAAGAATCATTAGTCAGTTTAACACAATACTCAGTGATGTCTAGTAACTGCGGAAACGTGTAATGTCGAGGTGTAGTGGTTGAAAACAGTGCCTCACACGTGGAACACCTGAGTTTGAATATTTTGAGAGGGAGGACATTTATAAACTTTATTTGTAACTATAGTTATACAATATTGCGACTATTTCTGGTACATTCAAGATTCTGTTGTCTGTCTGTAGTTATTGTCACCTTTATTGATAGTTATTGTATCAATGTCATTCACGAATGAAAGAAAAAAATATATTGTTATGCCATGAAATGAAAGGAAATTGGCATAAAAACCTTAACACAACACCGATGTGCTGACTAATTCTGAACAAACGACAATAGATAGGACGTGTTGCGTGTTACTGATGGGCCCCACACATCCTGTCCGTACCTCCTGCTAGGAGTTGCACATGTGACTGTCACAGGATGGATAGGACCATTGCCCATAGGTTGGAACATACCATACAAGGGTCTTTTGTAGGATAAATCTTTCTTATTGGAGGGTATTTGACTGTGTAATGGCTGGTTGTGACCACTGACCACTTCCCATGTGTCCGCCTCCCATGTGGTATGAATGACGGTGTTCACTTTGTATTCATTGGAGAGAAAAAGGAAAGCACTATGGAAGGTTAACATCATCTCATAATGAATAAAGATGGCTCTCCCATGACTTCTGGTTGCATTAATTTTGTTCATGGATATCAAATGGACAGAAACTGACAGAAAGAAAAAATATGTTCTTATGCCATGAAATGAAATTTGGCAGATTCGCTAGCAATTGCTCAATTCTCGACTATTCCAGCAATTGTTCAATTCTTGACTATTTCTGGCTAATACACTGGTAAAACGGCCAGTGGCAAATGCCATACAGTAGATATGACGTTATTTGTGGTGGAGGTAAATTTAGTAAGAAACATCAGTTAAGCTGTATCAATATAATTCACAGACACACAGATTTATACTAACGGCCATAAAATATACAGCTCTGTGGTGTAATGGTTAACGACACAGCCTACCACGTGGGTGACCCGGGTTCTAATTTGAGAGGGCAACACTTTTTATTGCGAGCCAGCTGAACTAGGCTTGCCTGGTTTCTTATGTTGAAAAGCTGGAATAGCACATATTCTGTACAGCAAGATTTATTCTTCTTCTTTGGCAGCACGTTAAGTACTAAAAGTGACATCAGTGTATCCTGACAACGACTCGTTGAGAATCATAAAATTCTTATATAGTCTAAGTCTGTGGACATACTACCATATCACATAGAGTCAATCAAGATAAAATTTGATTCTGCAGTTGCTGGGAACCAATCAGATTTCAGAGATGGCATAATAATCACTGGTAACATTTGCGTGTGTAAAACGTATTTGTTTGCGGTGTGTGTTCACTATTGCAAACGTGCATTTGCTTGACTGGGGTTTCTGAAGTGTTGACAATATTGGTGGTTGTGGAGCAAAACATCAGACTACCTCAAATTTAGTGTATGCGCGAAAATCTATTTAGAATTTGAATAATGTCAATACCCTTTTCAAGAAATTGCCATTTCTTTTTCAGTAGGTTTGTAGCAATAAAAACGAATATCAGTATAGGCTAATAACACATCTTCTAATGCCTCTTCACATGAAACTAATCAGATTGTGTCACTTCATTTGAGTAATCCAAAAGTTACGTTACTGATGGCAAATATGGATAGGTAACTTGCGAGGATTACATTTAAAAAGTAACCTACGTCAACCCTGACCATTTGTAATTCAGTAATATGAGACAATTGTTTTTAATTTTGAAGGTGTTGTATATAAAAGACAGTCTAAATCCTGTGCAGAGCGTTTAACCAGTCATCTCTCTCCATCTCCAGTTAATCTTCCATCTGCGTTCCTGAAAACACTCTCGAATGTGTTGCTTGTGTGTGGCTACAGTATTGGGCATAGCCATCGTGTGCTGCCACGGTAGTGAGCAACGTTTCTCAGTTTTTTGGATGTGTTGTTTCCTGTCTTTGAACGCTCCGTCCCAGGTGTCCACCTGCTGTTTTCTGCATGTTTAATGCATCAGTCACTCAGGTGGGGAGTGACTGAATCGCACTGTTTTTTAGAAGAGGAGAAACATGTTATTTTCCAACTGCGGCATGGGGTATAACTGAAATTGACATGCCTTTCGATAAATGCAGTAGGTATGTTATTGGAAGAGACATCTTTTATTCTCTAGCCTTTTACGTTACACTCGCACTTGCTCAAGGCCAGGCGCACTCAGCACTTTCTGTAGTGTAGAGAATATGTTTAATGGTGTGTGGCGTGTGCGCATGTCTTTTCGCGTGTGTTTGTGTGTAATAAATAAATCAACTAAAAGACAAATCGATCAAGCTTTAAAGTTTGTTGGAAAACTGGAAAAAGTTAACTTTCATGATTTTACCACGGTACGAACTCAGCATGTGAAGATATAGGAATGTCAATATGTACAATATGATCACTTAATAGCTGTTATATAAGCCAAACATACTTTGAGAAAATGGTTGATAATTTCAAGCTCTTGGAGAACACGTACAATCAGACTCCTAAAAAACTCCATACTATCTACTTAAATGCACTTTAACTCAATAACTGACTTAAAAAAAAACATACTTTTTTTTTATTCATAAACCAAAGTCAATACTTCTGTGTTGATCAAAGTAAGTCCACAGTAAAAAACAACATGGGTTGTTTGTCATGTAACAATAGCAGATCCCGGTGCTCATTGATCCATCATCCATGGTGTACACACCCGGACTTTGACCACTCCCTGTGAGTAGTCTGGGAAGTGAGAGGGCCTTGGGGCTCCAGCCAACCCTGCTTACGTTTGGACCAGGGCCTGGGCAGTGCTCATGGAGCAGGCAGGGATACAGGTAAGGCAGGCAGGACTTGAGAGAGCAGATAAGCTGGAAGAGCAACAAAATAGTGTTCAAGCAAGTTACGTGCTCAGCCGTTTCAACAGAGGTTCACTTTTATTTTTGCTAGAGGCACACGCTGGCATCAGATAGGACTAGCTCTATGAATTTGTCATGGCTAATTTGAGGCACAGGCGTGGGTTAGTTCATTTAATTGTGTTCTCTTTGAGCTTGATGAAATTGAATACGGTTCTGTATTTGACCACCATACTCTGAGAATAGCATGTGCTCCTCTCTTCTATTTCGTTGTGGGCTCATCTATTGCATTGTCTCGTTGTCTCTCTCTTGCACTCTCATTATATATCGATTTGTTCCTCTATCTATCTATCTCTATCTCTCTCTAGATTTTTTTTTTCTCATTCTTTTTCAATCTCTCTTCCGTTCCCCTGTCCTTTGCTGGTGCCGGCAAGCCTCATGACAAGTGGCTGGCTGGGCAAAGACTGAGATGCTGATACAGGAGAACCCTGGCTTTAATGAGTGTACACAGGCTTTTGCATACGGCTATTAGGTGCCGAAAAAAGGAAACTATTTAAAAGTGAATTTTAGATTCCGGGTCGTGGGAGTGGCTGCCATGTCGGGGGGGGGGGGCTGAAGGCGCACCTCTCTGTCTCAGTTCTCGGTAACCCTCGCGCAAGCACACGGCACAGATGATCAAAAGAGGCCAACGGCTGCCGACCATTATGCCAGTGACACTTTGAGTAAGAGTCCGGAGAGCGGCACGACATGACAGCCATTAGGGCTTGAAAGTAGGACTTTAAAGGAGGGCTGAGGGATGACTGTCAGAGGGGAATCAAAGGGAGGAAGTGAAATCTTCATAATGTATCACACCGGAGAAGAAGAAGAGCACTTTCTTTCGCAGCCTCTGCCTCTGAGTCCCTACGACACACACTCGCATATAAAAAAAGTTTCCCGAAAACTAGCTACGTCCCAAAAACATGAATCGTCTAGGAACAAAGCATCTCCGAGCAAGCAGATCTATAAATGAAAGTATCCCGAAGCAGGGGGTGGGGAGGGCATTGAGCAGGGTGGAAGGTTGATCATTAGGGGACTGGACTGGATTGCAGTCAGAGATATGAGAAATAGAGCTACTGGCTAACAACTCCATCGCCACTGCGCTATCTTAGACTCTGGATGGGTTTGGGTGAGCTGACATTAGGATGGAACTATTCAAACCCTAAATGGCAGAAAATTCCTAGTGACAGCTTAAGGCGGAAATCCAACAAAATCTTTGTCCACAAAAATATCAGACAGTGTCGTTACTTTAGGCTCCCAATTTAATGAAACGGGAGTAATACATAAGAAATAGTAGGCAACATCCTTCTCCTTCAGTTTGCATCATCCTCTTGCTAGCATAAGTGTTGACAAAATAGTGGGCTCTTTTCCACAGTATGTGCTGCGTCTAAATTCTTCCCCAGTGAAACAGTGATCTGTGCCAACAAACAGGCCCTGACCAAACGACTGAGAGCTCATTGGCAGAAAACTGCCTCTAATGTTCCCAAGTGTCGCATAATCAAGGATTGTAGAGTAAATCTTTGATCCAGGAGAACATGGAATAACCTCACATACCCCGGCAACCACCACACAGAGGCTCATGAACACACACACACACACACATTTTCCCTTTTCTGTAGGGCTCTGTGATCTCCTTCCAATTAATGATGTCAAATGAATGTGTTTACAGGCTCATTAGATCACTGCTGCAGTGGCAATGCACCGCCCTACACACACACACACACACACACACACACAGACACACACACTGACAGCCTGGCCAAGGCCCTCTCCATCTTGACACAGCTCTTGGAAGAGATTGCCAGAGTACCACTGCTTTCACTATCCAAGCCGCATCCACATAAAGCCGGCCCTGATGGCACACCCTCACACACCCTTACACACACATATCCACTGCTGGCCAGCTGGACCAGATTGGAGGCCGTTCAGAGCCAGTTACTCTGCAGCCATCCAAGGCCCCTGTAGACCCCAATCTGGCCTGATAAGACAAAGGCAGATAGACAGAAAGAAACGACGACAGACAGGTTTCAAGGTCTGCGTGAAGTACAGGGAGAGGTGCAATAGAGAAAGGGAGAGAGCAAAATAACAACCAAAATATTCGCCTACTTTCTATTCATACAGTGCCAGAGCATAGCGCATCACTACACCAGGATCGTTCAGTATTCCCCCACTCGGCTAATATTCCCTGAAATGTTAATATACAAGCACAGCGAGTAAGCAGATTTGGCCAAGTAGAGTGAATGTCACTGACTGAGTGAGTGACTGATTGACTACACAGTGTTAAATACTGTAGTGGTTAGAGACACTGTCCGCCATTCAAGCAAGCGGGAACTGAATCTGGCCTAGGAAAAAAAATTCACTGCCTATGAGCTTCAATAACTACATTTAGTAAGCCAAAAGTACAACAGTTTATGGTTCTGTTGTGATGGACAAACTGCGACAGTCTAAAATCAATCTGTTGGATGAAGTCTCCAACCGACACTTGGTGATGTTTATCAGGGGTCCTGCATAACATTTCCCTAAAGATCTGGAAAAACAGGTATAGATGTTAATCTGTAGTGTTTGGATTCTTCCTCTTCCACATAAAGGGATGAATAATCTGATATGCCTTATTGTACTGTATGGGTTATGGATGAAACTTTACGAGAACATTGTAGAATGTTTGTCCATGTTGCACGTCCATTCAGTAATTTTTCATTGGTTAAGTAGGACAGTTCCTGTCCTTTGTGTACATTGTGTTTGCCAGTGTTAAGTCGTGCGAATGATTATCACGGGAAGTGTTTTAGATGTCTGCAGTTCTGATAAATAGCCATCTCCAACAGATATTTGAGATTGTTCTCATTAGAGACCTCACAACACTTTGTGTTGTAGCCTACTATTTAGGAGTTTGTTCTCATTAAAGAGACCTATGAACATGTTGTGTTGTAATCCTGTTTAAGAGTTTGTTTTCATTATAGAGACCTCCCGACGCATTGTGTCATTGAACAAGTCAGGAGTCTATTGTTCACGGATGTTCCGAACACACGTTTGTGCTACCGTGTGTTTTAGACACATCATTTCTATAATTAGTTGATTTGGATACACTTTGTGAGTAGATTGAATATTGCTGGTATGCATTGTCACTTTACTTGATTGGATTTTTTTTTAATAACTTTAAAGTATAGATCACAACGGTGTTCCTCATTCATCTTCATACTCAAGTATGTAGAGCTGCTGATAATTACACTCATTAAGACTAAGTGACCAGATTTGTCATTCTTGAGACGTGGATTTTGAAGCAGTCTGGTTAGGCCCAGGAACACATGCCATTTAACACTAGGTTTGGGGCAAAATAATTAACTACCTTTACTAAGAACTACCTACAGTGGGGATAACAAGTATTTGATACACTGCTGATTTTGTAGGTAACTTGCAATGCATGTAGAGGTCTGTAATTTTTTCGGTAGATACATTTCAACTGTGAGAGGCGGAATCAAAAAAAAATATCCAGAAAATCACAGTGTATGATTTTTCATAATTGATTAGCATTTTATTGCATGACATAAGTATTTGATCACCAACCAACCAGTTAGAATTCCAGCTCTCACAGGCCTGTTAGTTTTTCTTTAAGAAGCTCTCCTGTTCTCCACTCATTACCTGTATTAATTGCAACAGTTTGAACTCATTACCTGTATAAAAGACAACTGTCCACACACTCAATGAAACTCCAACTCCAACCTCTCCACAATGGCCAAGACCAGAGAGCTGTGTAAGGACAACAGGGATAAAATTGTAGACCTGCACAAGGCTGGGATGGGCTACAGGACAATAGGCAAGCAGCTTGGTGAGAAGGGAACAACTGTTGGCACAATTATTAGAAAATGGAAGAGGTTCAAGATGACGGTCAATCTCCCTCGGTCTGGGGCTCCATGCAAGATCTCACCTCGTGGGGCATCAATGATCATGAGGAAGGTGAGGGATCAGCCCAGAACTACACGGCAGGACCTGGTCAATGACCTGAAGGGAGCTGGGACCACGGTCTCAAAGATAACCATTAGTAACACACTACGCCGTCATGGATCAAAATCTTGCAGCACACGCAAGGTCCCCCTGCTCAAGCCAGCGCATGTCCAGGTCCGTCTGAAGTTTGCCAATTACCATCTGGATGATCCAGAGGAGGAATGGGAGAAGGTCATGTGGTCTGAGGAGACAAAAATATAGATTTTTGGTCGAAGAAGGATGAGTACAACCCCAAGAACACCATCCCAACCGTGAAGCATGGAGGTGGAAACATCATTCTTTGGGGATGCTTTTCTGCAATGGGGACAGGACGACTGCACCATATTGAGGGGAGGATGGATGGGGACATGTAGCGCAAGATCTTGGCGGACAACCTCCTTCCCTCAGTAAGAGCATTGAAAATGGGTTGTGGCTGGGTCTTCCAGCATGACAACGACCTGAAACACACAGCCAGGGCAACTAAGGAGTGGCTCCGTAAGAAGCAACTCAAGGTCCTGGAGTGGCCTAGCCAGTCTCCAGACCTGAACCCAATAGAAAATCTTTAGAGGGAGCTGAAAGTTTGTTTTGCCCAGCGACTGCCCGAAACCTGGATCTGGATCTGGAGAACATATATATATAAATATCACATTTATCACAAAGCTATATTCCCTTGCACTCATTTTCCTGGCTGTACCCAAGTAACCTTTTACTTCTAGAGGTAAACTTAGGTTCGGAAAGGGAGATGTCGAGATTCAACGAATCAACATTTATTTTACATCAGCAGTTTTTTATGAAGAGCTTGTATGGATACCTAGATTAAAAATCCCAAAGAGCAAGAAACAACAAGATTTTGATGCACTGGGGAAAGGAAGAACTCAGTATAAGGTAGAGCCTAGGAAGAAACATAGAAAGCAGTCTGACTTTGAGAGGTAGCCAATCTTCTTCTGGCTCAAGAGTATTTTTTGGGCCACACATATTTTTGGAAAGGGATAGCCAGGAGTCACCAGGCCTAAGGCATGGTTCAAGACTAATATATAGTCCAAGGACTTAGATACTCTAAAGATTCAACAGGCCTCCAAAGAAATTAGAGGGGGCATTCCTTGGATCCAAATCAAACCTCAGCATAAAATGTAGACTAAACCTAGTCCACGGGCACAACTATTGTAGTGTATATACTGGGGACTGAGGGGTGGGTGGTTCAGAAACACTGTCCCCATGTGGATGTGACTAGGAGACATACACCAATTGGTTTGGGTTAGATGATAGTCCTCTCATTAGAATACCTAAACCCCAGGCTCCTCTTATTAATAGACTTGGTAAGGGGAAGCACACATATTTCACCATTTTATTTCCATGGGTGATGTAACCCATTCATTTTTACCATGGATGTTTGAAAAATAGACTGGTTATGGCCATTAGCAATAATCAGTCAGCCCACAAAAGCTGTCAAGTGAAGGATTACCTTCAAAACTCAGAAATCACTATTGCAAAATGATAAAACACTGATCAGCCATAACCTTATGACCACTGACAGGTGAAGTTTCTAACAAAACTGTCAGGAACAGAAATCATCAAACTGTCAGTAACAGACTCCATGAGGTTAGCATGAGGGTCCGACATCCTCTACTGGGACCTGTGCTCACAGCCCAGCAACATGCAGTTTGACTGGCATTCATCAGAGAACACCAGAATTTTAAACTTAGGAGGACTTGAGGTCTTGGCCCACACCTGCGGAGAACCAGGCCTGACTCGTTGCGGTCCCTGTCCAATGTCCTTCTGGTTGTGGTGCTGATCAAGATGATGCCTGACGATTTCTGCTACCGCTCTGCTGACCCCACCTCCCCCCGATTGTCCCTGTCCTCGTCCATCTGGTCATGCTTCCGATCTGGACTAAGTTTAAATAGCCTCTGGACTCAGCCCACATGCATCGATTAACTATTACAATTTGGACTCTTAATATGTTCACCCAGCACAGCCATAAGAGGACTTGTCATCACTCTGAGCCTGGTTCTTCTCTAGGTTTCTTCCTAAATTTCAGGAGTCTTAGGGTGTCACACGGCTGGTAGTAGGACACAGGCGCAGAGACGGAGTAGTAATAATCCATAGTCTTTATTAAAACAAAAGAAACCAAACTGAAAGCAGCTTACCGTGACTTGGGTATAGGCTAAGGAGCAACAACAAACCATAATGATCCACACAGAGTGTGGACCAACATTCACCTAAATGGGTTCCCCAATTGGAGGCAACGATCTGCACCTGCCTCCAATTGGGGAGACCAAACTTACATAGAGATGCCTAGAGGCATCTCTTTTTGTCCT
>JACXGJ010000919.1:73348-100231 GCA_016801105.1 Esox niger | reverse complement strand
TCAAGTCAAGGTTTATGTCAGGGCTGGTTCTTTTGGGTCAAGTCAAGGTTTATGTCAGGACTGGTTCTTTTGGGTCAAGTCAAGGTTTAGGTCAGGACTGGTTCTTTTGGGTCAAGTCAAGGTTTATGTCAGGACTGGTTCTTTTGGGTCAAGTAAAGGTTTATGTCAGGACTGGTTCTTTAGGGTCAAGTCAAGGTTGATGTCAGGACTGGTTCTTTTGGGTCAAGTAAAGGTTTATGTCAGGGCTGGTTCTTTAGGGTCAAGTCAAGGTTGATGTCAGGACTGGTTCTTTTGGGTCAAGTCAAGGTTTATGTCAGGACTGGTTCTTTTGGGTCAAGTCAAGGTTTATGTCAGGACTGGTTCTTTAGGGTCAAGTCAAGGTTTATGTCAGGGTTGGTTCTTTTGGGTCAAGTCAAGGTTTATGTCAGGACTGGTTCTTTTGGGTCAAGTCAAGGTTGATGTCAGGACTGGTTCTTTTGGGTCAAGTCAAGGTTTATGTCAGGACTGGTTCTTTTGGGTCAAGTCAAGGTTTATGTCAGGGTTGGTTCTTTTGGGTCAAGTCAAGGTTTATGTCAGGACTGGTTCTTTAGGGTAAAGTTAAGGTTTATGTCAGGGTTGGTTCTTTAGGCCCCAGTGAAGGTTTATGTCAGAGCTGGTTCTTTATGGCCCATTCAAGGTTTATGTTAGGGCTGTTTTTTAGGGCCCAGAGATCTTAATAGGAAACCCCCATTCCATATCATCAGCCTGCGATAACTACTGTAATCAGTTATTCTTAAAATGCCAGACAGGACAAACATGGGTTAGTGTGGTCTAGGGATCCGCAATTACCTGCGCAGTAAACACCACAACGAGCTAACACAGAGCTAAGAGTAGTAACGACAGCCCCCATACTTTCCACTAAGAAAAGAGGTAGCAAAAAGCAAACGCAGGCACACACAAATGGAATCATACACACATACACACATACACATGGATGCACACGCGCACACACACACACACACACACTCAAGGGCAACCTTGTCCTGCAAGGCTTACACACACAAAGACCCTTCAGAACCTGTGCGAGGGAATAGTGTTAACAGAGGCGGTGAGGTGAGACAGAAGGGAGACAAAAACAAAGAGAAAGAGAGAGAGCGTGAGAGAGAGAAAGAGAGGTAGATAGGTTTCTGTCATGGCTACTCTGACGGCCTTGGTCTCGGGCATGTTTGTGTTTCCAACTACACTTGGAATTTACAGCAACAGGCACTGGCCAGGGCAGAAAGGCAACAGAGCAGCGAACGGCGATGGATAAAGGCTCACACTGCAGTTGAGCTATAGAAAATAAGAGAGAAAAAGAGGGGAGGGATATAAATATCAAAATGTAATATCTATGTACGAAGAGAAAAAAAGAAAGGGACATAGTGTGTGTGTGTGTGTGTGTGTGTGTGTGAGGGCGTGTTAGGGGGGAGGTTAGGACCCAAACCTTTTCAGATAATGTGTGAAACTGAAAAGAAAGCAAGAGCTGAGAGAGATACAAAGGGAAAACAGCGAGCGAGAACGAGTGAAAGAAACACACAAAATAAGTAAGCTGGAAAGAGTAGAAGAGTGAGGGAGAAGAGGGAAGTAGACAGTGGCCTTACTCAGCCCTGAGACAGTAGCACTGGGGCTATCTGGCCAAGTTTCCACTCACAAACAATAATTCACCTCAAGTGCCCACGCTGACCAATTCTGACTGACACCGGCCCAGCCCAACCCCTTACAGTAAAGCTGCATCCTTAATCACACCCTAGTTCTTTTTCTATTTTGTCGGACCATAGCCCTAAGGGAACATCTTACAAAGGGAATATGGCGTAATTGGGGAAGTGTCCATAGTGAATGAGGATAGTCAGCAGAGGTGGAGACATTTGACTATGTGCTCCAGTATGACTTTTTGGTGAACTCATTTTTCCATGGTCTGTTTTCCACTGAAATCTTCTGCATTTACATTAGCACTGACTGCAGCCTGTGGTGGGGCTGGAAAGTTTATTTCATCCAGGTCACTGAACGTTTACGTGCCATAAAATATAGGGCACTTAAAAAGTCTGGACTTAATTACCAACAGGGCAGTGAGGCAGAGAAGAAACCACCTGAGATTCCAAATTCCAACTTTGACAGAATCATTTTCCATAAGTGTGACTTAATTATATTACCTGGCAACAGAGACTGTGCATTCTGTGAGCTTACAGGGTTTTGTATAATCCTATGGACACTACTCAGGTTGGTACCAAATTTGGTGCATAGTGTCAGTCAATTAAATACAACAATTGTTTACACTAATTTACAAGTAAAACAAACACTCCCACTGAAATGTCCCAGGTATCACTGTTTCCTTATTTATTGAAAGGAGTCAAGGGCAGTTGGAGGCTTGCTGGCAGAGGTGACACTGAGGTAAATTGGCTGTAAGTGGCGTAATTATGGATCGTTTTCACCCCGTTAAGCTGTTCATTTAGGCGTGGAGCTTGGCACAATAAACCTGCCCCCCACAGTCTGCACCCGCTCTTGTACTGTATATGCATTGGCACAAACCCTGACAAAAAATGGCCACCATATGAATTCGAAAAGAAATCATCTCATAATCACTTAAACTCTGTGAGGAAAAAACTGCATTATACCATCAAAAGAGCAGCCTGGTCTGGAACAGTGTTCATAAAGCTTCTCTGCTAATTTAAGATCAGTCCGGCCTTTAGGTCAGTAATGAAGGTCAGTGCACCAACTCTGATCACAGGCCCAGATCAGTTTAGCATGTTGGATAGTACTGAACATGATTACATGTGGACCTGATCAGGATTGGCAACTCCTGTGATGATTTATGAACGCAGGACCCGGCTGAAGTGGCCACCACAGAGTAAGGGATAGAGGGACAGAAGGGGCAACGGGGGGAGGATCCAGTGGGAACTAGGTGGCCTTTTCTGCCAGTTTCTTCCATTCACACAGGGGCCATTCTCCCCTGAGAGAGGGCTATATGCCGGAGGGCACAGGGAGTAAAGAAACAGCCTACAAGTGGCTCTGCCCTAAGCGCCTGTTTCCTGGCTGGTGGGGAGTCCCCTTGATACACACTATACACACAATGTGGTAATGGCCAAACAGGTAGGAGAGGTGGGGAGAGCAAGGGAGAAAGAGTAGAAGAAAGGAAGTGCCAATCTACACTATTTTGTCATTTCAGTGGCTTTTGTGCAATTCTAGAAGAATAATCAGTTTGAATAAGATTGGAAAAAATAGACAAATCATAGAACAACTTTATATTTTTACTTCAACAATCAGGGTAAGCAGGCTATAGCTTGGCTGAGCAAATGGCCTTCTTAACTGAATAAAGCAGAACGATAGAGAGATGTATAGATGTAGAAAGTCTGCATGAGCCCTAAGAAATGGATATATGAGATTTGCTTCCAGGCATTCTTAAACTCTTAGCGGTCAAGTAATTACTCCTCCACGAGTCGTAGTGGTCAAGTAATTACCCCCCCCCCCCCACACACACACAACACAACACAACACACACACACACACACACACAGCAACAATACTATTACAAAAGGAAAGATATTGAATACTAACCATGCAGTGCATCTTCACTTTAGGGAACATATGAAGACTAGCCATGACCCAGTTGATTCCCCTAAAAAACATCAAGTTGATATGCTTCATGGCCACTGGAACCGCTTCTGGCTTTCACCAACATTAATTTAGCAGCTATATATGGCTTCAGTGTTGACCTCTATCAATATTTTATTGTGTAGAATAATGACAGGGAGGAAGAAAGGGGCATATAAGGACATGAGGTCAGTCGATCCTTAGTACACAATCTTACAGACAGACACTCCCCGATGTTTATGAAAGCCTTTTCCTGCTACTGACCCTTCGTCATTTGTGTATATACAGTAAGGAAACTGCAGATGAAAGTCAAAATGTCTGTTGCGCAATTCCTTTGTTGGGGACCATCAGTGATTGGTCAGGATAAATGGGACACATTAGCAAAAAGTAGGAAATTACCCATTTTCATTGGAGGTGAAAATTTAGGGGCTTTCAGTTGGAAATTACTGCAGTGACATCATGAAACGGTCCCATAATAGGCTAACTGAATCATTGATACAGCCAGAAGACAATCAGATCAAGTCTATTTTTGCTCTCAAGATAAACAACTACCAAGCTGTGGACCACAGGGCACAACCAAGGGAGTGTAAAACAACTCACTCTCATTGACTCATAATCCCACATCCCAACAATGTTTAACTGTTTTGGAAACCTTGCACTTTCTTTCCACTATTCATGGAATGCATTTATAATTCCCAACCAGCTGCTCCACGGATTAAGGACCGAGGAGTTTCTTCTTACAGGGATATCTTTAACTAATCTGGCTAAAGTTGAACTAATCTAGGTTAGGTTTAACTAATCTGGGTTAGGGTGAACTAATAGGGTTAAGCTAATTTAGGTATGCATTGATCCAGACTTGCCGTGTAGGAGTGCAACAGGGAGAGACACATGAAACGGTATCAGGTTCTGGGCCTTGGAGTGCATTTTATTAACTAAATGAGAAGAGGGAAGTGTTGTAACTGCTGTGGTACAGGGTGAGGCATCATCAGCAACTGAGTGGCCTCCTGGTGGCCGTTGTGCAAGTACAGAAACCATTGTTGCTTTTCTGGGGCCCTTGTATCCTCTAGGCCTGATTAGAAGCAGGTGGTCCTGTCAAGGGGTGGCAGCCGAGCTGTCCCCATGGTCCCCTTTACGCCGCCCGCGGCCAGGTGGTTCTCCCTGGGGCGTTGGCACTAATGCAGGAGAGGGTGCGTTCGCCCCACGCCGGGTTCTTGCCATATGAACCTACAGCGAACGTTTCAGTGGGCAACACCAGTACCGGGCACCGGTATATCTTTCACCCATATCAGATTCAGTTTCTTGCTTTCCGATCACTACCTCAGTCTTCCCGGGAACCTCTCCCTCTCGTACTTTTTCTCTCTCCTTCTCCCTCTCCCTACTGCCTGCCATCATCAGTGGTGTCCAGAAGTGAATTGAAACTTTCCTGCCTCGGTATGTCACTTCAAGGGCAAGGCAGAAGTCTTCTAGCCCTTCACCGACGACACAGTGAGCAACCCTGACTGGCTCTGTTGACCACCAGGAGCTGGAGAATGACCGGGCATGTTTGTCAACGCGCCTTTGGTGCCTTTCCGGTTTTGACCAGCAATGTGAGGGTTGGCAGTGTGTTTATGTGTGTATTTGTGTTTATTTTTGTTTGTGAGTAGAATGAGGGAGGGGTTAGGGACTTTCTGGGCAGGAAGACTAAGTGTAGTCTGGATTTGGACACGTCTTTCTCCACGCCTAGTGATGTCATCGACACAAATATTTTTTGGGGGGGAAGTAAAAAATTACATGTACAAGTTGTCTTTTACGCCACTGAGAACAAGCTACGCTTTGTCGACTGTCAGTTTAAATTCTTCGTCTTGCTAAATGTGCACTTGTAAAGACATTAGACTACAAAATATTCCACCCTGATCTCCAGTATGTGCGAGACCATAGAAACAGAGTTTCCTTTGTTTCAAGAGAGGAGGAAAGTTTTCTGCCAGTAGTACCACATGCCTATTAGAAGAAATATAGCCCTACGCAAACACCTTGTTCCAGCTTATACAGAATACACACATTTAGTGGTGGTGCTGAAGGGGAACGTAGGTGAAATTTACATCAATAAAAAGTACGACAGTTAAGATGATTTTCCACTGGTTGTAATTCATCAGTGCAGCTTTCAAATGGACCCTCCATTTTCCATATTCAGTCTACAAACTGTCTTTGTTCAGGTCAGACATTTGAGTTTCATAGGTTTTAGAGAAGAGAGTCTTTAGAACTTGTTTACTACCGCATTTCCTGCTTGTAATAGCATATTTTAGGAAGGCAGACCCAACTGGATGTACTTGAAGTTCTGAGTTCATGAGGCGGTCTTGACATGAGAAAGTTTTAGCTTTCAAGTGTACACCAACAAACTAAAATGTAGAGACAGTAAGGCACACAGTTAGTAAAGATGTCATCATCTGGTGAAATATGAGATTCTACATGACAGGTGACAAATGCTCTTGTGATACCTGGTTTGCACAGTATAATCTACACTAAGCCAGTTTCAGGCATCTACACACAAGCTTTGTTGAACATGCCCACAATAAATGATTATTTTTAGAGGTGTGGGGTAGAGGATGGCCAAAGACGTCTCTAGCTCTAGTAGTTCAAATAGATAAAACGGTAACTTTCCAGCTGGCCCAGCACCCCAATTGTAATGTATGTTGGTTGGGTTTAAAAGCTGATTTTATGTGCTTTTTCTACTTTCCCTGATTCACAGGAACGTCTGGATACCATTTATGTCTATTTGCCCAGTATCTTTGCCATTTTTGCAAGCCAATGCTAACTATTGTAATGTATCAAAGAACATAGGTACAGTTTTTGCTTGCTGTTCTTAAAGACTTTCATCATTGGGCTAATGCTAGTTAAACAACTGTGCAAATTTTAAATACAGCAACTTCGTTCAAACTGCTTTTGGTTAGCATTGAGCATAAATGGCTTGTCCAGTCTGACTGTTTTATATTAAATTTAGAACAATGATTTTGTATATATAATTAACCTTTTTGCACATTCTTGGAAAAATGGTATTCACAAGGTTATTTGTCTCTCTGCTTAGAGTAGAATCCCATACATTACCAAAATAAAAATAGAATACTTCTATCCCAGCAATCTATGCCAAACATCACACTACCAAAATGTATATGGTAACATTCGCAGGAAATTCCAATTCAATGCTAAGCACAACTAAACACACTACTCTTCCCAGCTAGCCTACTATTCACCATTCATAGGTTTTCCTTACATTACGCCTATCAGGCACACTAGCAGAATGGAACATTGCATCAGCACCTTCCTTCTCACTCTGTCAAGTTGTCTAACAAGTGTCTCAGAGCAGTCAAATATTGGCTACAGGTGACAGAAATACTTCCAGCAGCTTAGCCATTGAAACCCTCCATTTCTATAAAAGAGGAGTCAGACAAGGAGCAGTGTTTGAGCAGTAAGCAGGAAATATGGATTTTGGACACCTGCATGTTGACACACTTCTGTAATTTCAGGACAGATGCAAGTGTGGAAACTGAAGACACAGTCCATACTAGAAATTGACGCATATCTGAACGTTTGGATACAAGCATAAAAAATTTGCACAATCATCGTCATCTCCACCATTCTCCTTCTACTCTTCCACTCCATGGACTCAGATCTCCTGCCAGCTGATCCCCCGGTATCTGTCAGACACATGCACAAAGTTGTACCTGAAACTATGGCAGAGCCAAGCCTGGGTTCTGGCAGAGCTGCGGGCATTGTACCTACTCTTCCATAATGGATGAGGATCCCGCAATAATTTATGAGGTTGGTGAGTAACCAGAGAAGGCGTGGGGACATAGACTGGCTGGCCCAACCTCCTTTTACCCCAGCTTTTCTCAGAACAGAATACTGGGAAAACGACTGGGTCACACTTTATTTGGTTAGCCCAACAGCAGATAGTTTTTGGATGATGTACAGATGGTCATTTACTATAAAAAATCTATTTGGTAAAAATATTGTTAAGGATAAGGGTTATGGTTAGGGCTCAGGTTAAGGTAAGGATTACATTAGGGTGAGTCTAGGGGCTAGGGTCAGGGGACAGCTGGTTGACATATTGACAGGTATTAATCATTGACTGAGCATCTACAAACTATCTATAAACCATCAACTATCCAATGCACTTGTGACTCCTGACCAGATATGCAGCATTTAAAACACTAATCCATCTGTATTAGAAAACAAACAACAGGTGTAGGCCATTGGTCTCTGGTTCAGAAGAACAACGTTGGGAAAACCGAATGCGGAATACTAGAATGCGAAGCCCTCATCAGTCCACATAGTTCAAATGTTGATTGAGATATTATTTCCAATAATAAGCCATACTATAAATGTTGTATTTTTCATTTAGTTGTTTAATTTTAATGAGTAGGAAAATGCCTCATTGTACTCTATAGAGTCAGCAGTTTTTCCTGGGCTCGTGGCCATGTGGAAAAACTCTGAGCCCTACTTATGGACATTGCTCAGCTTCTGCTGTCAACAATTGAGATCTTGTGACCAGCTGCCCTGTCAAGGCTGTACTGCACAAGTCTTACAGCTGTCCAGATCTCCATAGCTTCAGAGTCTGCTGCAGTTCTTATACAGAACACATATAGGAGCTTCTTCATTCACACTCTCATACTGACCCAGACTTTCTAAAGACAAGCTGTGACACATGCTCTTCGGCGAGTGGTCAGTGACACATGCGTTCTGGTGAGTGAACAGCATGAAGTGAAATCCGGTGAATGGACAGTGACACATGGGAGACCGAAGAATCGGGGGAACAATAAATTGGAACTTCTCTATTGGCCTGCCTCCTGCCCTCCGTCCTCTCCCAAAGCCGAGCCCAAGTACCGGGGCCATCAGACCGGGGAGAAAAGGGGTACTCAGTATATAGGGCCCTAACATGTACAGGCGCCCTCGAAAAGGTTTGAATCTTGAATAAAGTGGGGAGGGACCCTCAGATACTACCTATGTACAGGACCCTGAATTCTGTGCTACACTCCTGAAAAGTACAAAACAATGTGCGTCTGTGATGTGTGTGGAGAGAGTGGTGGGGGGATCCCCAAAGGACAGCTGCCCTGCTTTCTCCCCCTCCCCTCCAAGACTCCATTCAATTAAAATGGTTTACACCTCTAAAGGCTCATCGATTTTGGAAACACCCTGGCAATGTCATTGCAGTGCGAGAGTCGGCGGGGGGGTCATGTGTCCAAAAAGCAATCTGGGGTGACGATAAAATAATTTCTATCATACTTTGTGTGATTAAACAGCAGGTCTGGCAGCAAGATGTGTGAACCTGTCGGCCTGGGAGGAAATCAATTCAAAACTGGCAGCCAGATAGTACGCGTCAATCACGACTCAGCTGTTTGTGGGTGAGAAGAAGAGATAGAGGGGGAAAAAAAGAGAGAAAGAAAGTACAAAAAGAGGGACAGAAGTGAAAAGAGAGAGACATCTGTAGAAAGGAAAAGAGAGAAGAATATAAGTGAATAGAGAGAGCGATTTGGAGAGAAAGAGGCAAAAATGACAGAAGGAAAGAGAAGAAAGAGGGAGGCAAAGAGTGAACCAAAATACAATAATGGAAAAAAATACTCCTAACAGACCACTCATTCACAAAAGCTTTGATAGCCTCTTGATGTCGAGCTTCAAAAGCAGAAAACAGGGGGGGAGAGTCGGGCAAGCATGGGGGCGTATGTGACTGAGTGTGAATATGTGTGGGTATGTTGCACAGTCACATGATGGGTTAAGGGGATAGAGATAGGGATTTAAGGAAAGGGCAGGGGCGGGATACATCCTGTGGTTGGAGCTCCACAGCAGTGTCCCCAGCATGGGGTTATCGGGGGGGTTGCCCCCAGGATCTGAGGCCTAGGCTGGGTACATCCAGAAGGCCGTTAAAGCGTGTTTAGACTACAACAATTGTCCCAATGACAAATTCATTTAAATAACATTTACATAATATGTAAATGCTATTTTCTATTTATACCGTATTACAAGACACTATGGCTGGACCAGTGTTATGCAATAAGGCTCACAGAACTTTGGCCTACTGTCCAGGAAGGACAATAAACTCACTGACTGAGTAGTTTACCTGAAAGATAACATGGAGCATGATATGTTTTTTACTTCCATCCCAGTGACAAAAGTGTTACTTTTTCTGATCCTGTACATTAATGGAGCAGGACCAGACTTCTTCCGTCACCGCTCATTTGATTCCAATATACATTGACACAGACATCGTCCGAGAACAAGTATCTCATATTCTCGGGAAGGTGTCAGGAAACCTTAATATTTTCATGTTTATTCAGAAAAACATATTTTACGCAAATCTGCCCACAACTCTCGTTCATCTAGATAAAACTAATGTAGCATAAAAATTGTCTTAATGGAGCCCATGGTTGACTTGATGATCGTTTTATATATATATTTTTAAGGTTCTGTGCGAGCTTTCACAACAGTCTGAAGCTATTCTAAATCCCACCTGGAGTCAACTGTTGGCTTGTAGTGCAACATACCTGTGTGATGGACATGGTTCTCTAGCCACACTGTTTGTTTTCATAGACATTACACTGGAATACATTGTGCTGCTCCATCTCCTGCAACCCCGGATAAACAGACAAACGGTTTGTTAACGTGCTTGTGGCAGATTGGCAATGCCAGACAGACGGTGTTAAAAAGTACGACAGAGAAAATGAATATGGCATCCATGGCCAAAAGGAAACCAAGGACAAAAAGAAGATTGAGTTAAGGTCTGACCTGGTCTCTCATGCACACACAGCAAATGAGAGACATACTGTACTGCTTCAAGGAAGGTTTTTTTGCATTGTGTTCTCCAAGTATATCATATGCGTGACCTTGTTTTTCTGACCTTAAACCTACCCATAATTCCACATCCCCTACCCAGAATTCCACATCCCCTATCTCATAGTCTTGAATCTAACCTAAACCTAACAAATGAGCAACATTTTGTGCTTTTCAACAACTTTTCATCATCCTTTCCCCAATGGGTAACCTCAGTAACCTAATCTGGCTAAAGTTAACCCCATCCCGAACGCCTAGTCCTAAACCTAACCTAAAGGTAACCCCGATTCTTACATTATGCAATAATTCTACCCCCCCAAATCCATCCCCGAATAGTTGGATTGCATTCTCCCTAATAGAGACCAGCCAAATAAAACGTTGTGAGACCGAATTTAAAGATTTTGTGACTCCCAAATCACGAGAAGTAAACACAGGCCTGAATCACACACTAAGACGGACCCCCTCGGCCCTCCTTTGTCATCAGAGCTACCGTAAAACAACCTATCTTCTGAACATGCGATAATGGATTCTGCACCTGTGCTCAACTGTTGATAATGCGGGCCCATAAAACCTAATCACGTTTGCACACACACTGATTGCCATGCAGTGTCGCAGAGGGAGAACCCGGTTTGCTGGAAATCCATTATCCGAGTTCGGCCACATCAATCATATGACTGAGCTACTGCCGAGCATTATGGGAGTCCCTGTAGCGTCTCGGTCTATGCAAGTAACACAACACGGAAAAAACACCTTAGCATTGAATTCTGATCAATACCCGTGACTGTCGGTTCGTTAGGGTGAATACTAGCTTTCATTTTTGTTTAGTAAGTATATGTAGTCAGTGGACTTCATTGGTACAGCGATCTGCAACCTCCACTGAAAATGAAGCCCAGTGCAGTTTTGAAATGGTCTACAGATCTTTCAGCTAAAACCACTTCCTGATTGTCTTTCTATGTAAGTAAAACATTTATTTGTGAGGATGTTAGGATTCACGCCCTATACCTCACGATCTGATGAGCAAGATAAAAAAAATATGTTCAATATGACTGAGTGCCAAGTTAATATCTACACAGAGCCCCTTTTATATTACAGACCTGTCGCTGTTGGTATTTGGATTATGCGATGTTAGATACCATCTGGTTGGACTGTGTTGTGCAACGTGCTACCATGTTACTGAACAATGAGGAATGACAACACCTGAGTTACGCGCCGCGAGAGAGATGAGAAACCTCCCATCAATGTGACTGAACATGACGTGAGCAAGGTCCCCCAGAATGGACCTTTGACCCAGTGACAGTGACTGATGAGTCATCAGCAGTGCGCCCGCTACTACAAAGCCCTTCGGGCCAGAGCCGGACCACTTCAAATTAAATGCCCATTGCACCTTGGGTAAACAGCAGATGCTGTGTAGTGGCAGCAGGAGGGAGGTTGGCCCGGCCGGTGTCCAAAAAGTATCCTCTCATGTTCACCAGGGCGGACATAGAACTCGGTCTATTTGTCGCACTCTGATGTACATCTTCCCTCACACACTGTCACCACAGGGGAATAGACATATGATAATGAGTCCAATGACTTCACCCTGCGACGAGTCAGCCTGCCGCTGCTTTCCCCACAGAACTGACAGTACAATTACATTTCGTATTTAGGAGGTAATAAGGAGCCATAACCTGCCCACGACTTCCAAGTGGCTCCGCAGAGCACACAGAGCCTGTGCAAATCAATTGATGTTTACCGTTGCTTACAGACCCACGCAAGAGATCGCAGTGAACAGACAGCATGGGAATGGATTTCATAGACCAGGAGTGTGAGGAAAATGCCACTAAATCGTAATTATGTCATCCAGATCATCTTCTGATCTTGTTATCTTTCAAATTCTAAAGCGACCCCCAGACGCGACCCCCAGGCTTTTGACAGGTGCTACTCTGACATAGCTTACCACGAGATCTACACTTGTCTCATGTGTCATTCATCATGAGTCATTAGGACAAAACGGATGCAGCGATCGGGAACCATCTTGTTATCAATGTGATCAAATCCTCATATTCAATTTGTACTGGCTTCATAGTGTGTTGCCTGATAATCCAACATGATGTGATTGTGGAAGATCCCTCAATACTGATATACACTTTCTCCCCAGTCTACCCTTTATAGCTTCCCTGGGCCAATATGGCTGATCCTAAAAAGAACAGGTTACATGGATTTGGACTGGTCTTTTGCAATGCGACAAACATGATTTGGGTTTTTGTGTTTTAATGACTGAATGACGAAAAAACTCTTACAATTTTAAAACCCCTGTTCTCATTCTTTTAGTGGGTGGATGTGTGGTTCTACCCCTTTCCTCATTCTGTTAGTCGTTGAATGTGTATCTTCTTACCCCTGTCCTCATTCTGTTAGTGGGTGGATGTGTCGTCCTAACCCTCTTTCCTCATTTTGTTAGTGGTTGAATGTGTGTCTTCCTACCCCTGTCCTCATTCTGTTAGGGGTTGGATATGTGTCATCCTAACCCCCTGTCCTCATTCTGTTAGTGGGTGGATGCGTCGTCCTACCTCGTCCTCATTCTGTTAGTGGGTGGATGTGTCGTCCTAACCCTCTGTCCTCATTCTGTTAGTGGGTGGATGTGTGTCTTCTTACCCCTGTCCTCATTCTGTTAGTGGCTGGATGTGTCCTCCTAACCCCTGTCCTCATTCTGTTAGTGGGTGGATGCGTCGTCCTACCCCGTCCTCATTCTGTTAGTGGGTGGATGCGTCGTCCTACCCCGTTCTCATTCTGTTAGTGGGTGGATGCGTCGGCCTACCTCGTCCTCATTCAGTTAGTGGGTGGATGCGTCGTCCTACCCCGTCATCATTCTGTTAGTGGGTGGATGCGTCGTCCTACCTCGTCCTCATTCTGTTAGTGGGTGGATGCGTCATCCTACCCCTGTCCTCATTCTGTTAGTGGGTGGATGTGTGTGAGTGTGTGTGTGAATGTATGGGTGGATGTGTGTGTGTGGGTGTGTATGATATCACAGGTGCTTTTGCATGTCAGTTCCTGATTTTTTGACAGTTAAAAGTCCTTTGAGCGAACCCTGGAGAGCTCGGAGTACGTGTGTTTGTGTGCCCTCTTTAGATGGAATTAGGTGAAACAGGATAGGGGTTGTGTGTGTGTCTGTGTGTTTGTAGGGTGGGGGGTGGTACCCTTGAGCACAAAACACTTTATAAATAACTGAGAGACACATGCCCAAGGCTCATTAGCATTAAACAACCCCCCCCACCTCAAACAACTCCGAGCCAGATATTAATAAAGGGAAAACTGGGGGGAGGAGGTGGGAGAAGAGAAGGGGAGGGATGGGGGGAGATCAAGGCTTGAGCAGTGGGAGTTTCTGCAGGGAGCCACACCACAGTGGAAACACACACACAGTAACCTAAGACGAACATTACAACTCACTGTCTGTTACAGTAAAATTAAAGTTGTGAAATTGCTTAACACATAGCAGTCCTACAATCCTGTCAGTGGAAATATGTGTCCTTGAGAACCGGGACAATTGTCCTCAGTCACTGGATCCAAAGGCGTGCATTAATTACGAGACATTAGAATCGGTTTAGAGTTGATGATGAAAAGGTAATGTACTGCTATTCAATGTAATAATGTGTAGCTTAATGTTTGGCTTGCTCTGGTGCTCTGTGACCGTGGATCGCATATGCAAGAAAAGGAAACACACCCTGCATCATTGTTTAAGTTTGGTATGGAGGGCAGCTTGATTGTTTACAGAAACCCCTTTTTTTCTTTGCTTAGCCCAGTATATTTTTCTATGCTCAGCCCAGTATAATTTTGTTATGCTTAGTCCAGTTTTTTTTTATGTTGAGGAAATTTTAAGTTTTTCAAACTTTTCATATTTAAATTAGAAACCATGCTGAACGTGGCAAAAAAAATTACACATGACATGTGTGCTGAGGTGGCAAAATGTCTTTACAGGACTGAAACATGCGCCACTAGATGAATTTGCCAGTGCCAAATTACAGACTGGGATGTTAAATGGGCTATTAAGCCACTGACATTGACTCCAAAGGTCATTCAAATCCATGTAGAGGCAGAGTAAGGTGGATGTTGTTTTTATGTATTTCCCAAACCATTACCCTTCAACGATTTGGAATTAATTTCTGCTAAAAAATTATAAGTATTTGATGGGTAATTATTTAGCAAATGTTTTTGTACTCTGTGCCTAACTGTGTGTGCGTGGTTCTGTCATTCACAGTAACTACAGTAAAACAATACACACATGATGATTTCTCATAAACCCCTGAAATTCTATTCATCTATCCAGGTCCTGCTTTACTATTGATAGAATCCAGGGAAGGTCACTGGGAAAAATAGAGAATGACAGAGACAGAGAGAGAGAGAGACAAAGAAATAGAGCATGAGAGAGAGTGAGAGATGCAAGGAATTCAAGCATGGTGACTTCTGGTTTGTGTGTTGTTAGTGTGAACCAGCTGTGATGGCCCAGAGAGACAGGGCAGAAGGGAATACATAGAGGAAGATGACAGAATGGAGAGACGTGGAAGGGGGACACGGTTGAATTCATGGTTCAACAGAAAAAAAACCAAACCACATGCTGAAGAAAAGAGAGAGACCGTCTGTGTCTCTTGTGCGTGCGTGTGATTGGTGGCGACACCCAAACCATCAATTGCACCCGTGCTTTGCAACCAGCAGCTATGCAGACCAGATAAAGGCCCTAGCGTGTGTGTGTGTGTCAGTGTGAGCGTGAGCGTGTGTGAGTGTGAGTCAGTCTGTGTGTCAGTATCAGTGTGTGTGGGTGTGTGTGTGTGTGTGTGTGTGTGTGTGTACATGTGTACACTGTAGACCTGCACTGTACTCCATGGGGCCGTCCTGAGTTGACCCATGGCAGGTTACACCCGATAACATCATTATTACTCATCATTACTACCGAGAATCACTGGGCTGCTAAACTCTCTACACTGCTCTGTCTGCCGTTGCCTTGGCAATGTCCATGCCACTAAAACTCCACTGGAGCCTGCAGAGCAACAGAGGGCACGACTGTGTGCATGTATGAAGGGAGGAACAGGCGTGTGTGTGTGTGTCTCTACGTGTTAGTGTGGAGAGGGTAGAACTCAGTCTATCCACGTGCGTGTGCTTCTCTCTGCTGCGTGGGCGTCAGCCGAGAAGGGGCAACGATAGGGGTAGACTAGAATTAGACTGTTCACGGGCAGACGGAGATACACACCGCCCAGGGGCAGGAGTGAGAGGAGAACGGCAGCAAGAGAGGAGAGAGGAGAGAGGGAGAGAGGGAAAGGAGGCGCAAGCTAAGCAAGTGAGAAAGGCCAGCAAGCCCACATTAATCGCTTTCAAGTTCAATCCCAATGCAGAGGAAAATCCGACTGAGGTATTCTTCGCATGTCAGTTAACATGCAGACAAAATAATACATCATTCTAAATGTCGCCTAGGCCCAACAAAGAATGGGAGACAACAATATGTTAATAGCATGTTACTAGAACAACGCATTCTGAAATGAGACTTTTCATTGAGTTGCCAAGTCCAAGTCCAAACAAACAAGAAAGAGATATAACATAATAGATATAATCAGTAAAATGTCTCTGAAAACAAGACAAGACAATGGCTCGATTATCCCCGTGGGGAAAAGTTGCCACTGTTTTTACATGAAACATGTGAACAAGCACAGAAAAGCGATAAAGAATCCCGAGCCATCAAATATATTTGTGGGCATGCCATTACATTAGTAGCATGTTAGGTATCTAAGGATCACAGTGCAGAGGTTGTTATTGAGCTCCACGGGCTCCAAATGCCACCCATGCTCTGAAAGCCTCTGGTATTATCTCTTGAACGGAACTGTCAAAATAACTACCTAAACCCATGAGTGGAGGCTGTTAGCAAGTGCCAGTAATTCCGATGACTAGGTAATGAGTTGGGTTGTTCCTCCTAATCATGAAGATCCTGGTTTTGAATTGAATTACCCCTCCTTGTTGCAAAAAACACATGAGATTCTATGGCAGATTTAAGATTAAATCATTGTGAATTAGCTTAAAGGTACTTTCCCAGTCGTCTTTTTTTAGGTTGAAAGTCTTGAGAGAAAATAAAGATTTTTGCTGACTGAATGTAATAATCATGCCAGAATGTTAAGAATTGGGTAGAAGTAAGCTAGTCAGAAAGGACTCATTTTGTATAATGACACGGCACGACCCGTCATCGAGGGAGAGGGTCTGTGGGATGATAATAATAGGATGACGTACGCTGGATTAAGTTAACGAGCAAGTGAACCGGTGACCGCCGATTAAGAGGACACAGCCAATAGGGAAGAGGCCTGGCTTTGAGGTGCCAGGACAACAACCTGTCATTCGACATTGGCGAAACAAAGGAGAAATTTGTGTAATGCTAGAAAGAGAAGCGCGAGAAGGTCCCTCCTCTCCAAATACCCCAGAGAGCTTCAGATCGCACTGTGTCAACATCACCCAACTAATGTGTTCCACACACAGCAGTACCTTTCTTCCCTGAGGAGGCTACAGAGTTTTAGCCATGGCCACTCAGATCCACAAAACTTTCCAGAGCCGCACCAGTGAGAGCATCTTGACAGGCTGTTTCAATGCTTGGTATGGCAGCTGCACTGCCTTTTGAGGGGATGTGCAAACGGCCGAGTTCCTCCAACGGGGGCCACGTCCCCTGTCATCCAAGCCCTCTGCACCCGGAGGTGTCTGGGGAACGCCCTAAAAAAATATTAAATGACCCTAGCCACCAAAAACTGTATATACCGCCAGAATGCAGACGTGACACGCACTCCTATACCTTGTGTGTAACCAACAGGAACAGCTACAGCTTCTACCCCAAAGCCGTACAAATGTTATTTTTAGATGTAAATTACGTCTGTTTGCAGTTTCGGGAAAGGGCTTGTATCTAAGCACCACTAATTTACAACTGCTGTTAACAAAGCATGTGACAAAAAAACTACTAAGGCAAATAAGCATGAGGTTAAAACTGTGCTAGGTATCTAAAAAGAAAGGCAGAACCAGCAGGAGCCGAACAGCCGTATGACTTCAACAATTCACCACAAATGTGAGGTTCAATTATAGCACAAGCAACAGCCTTTCAACTTCAAACCCACCGCTGGTGTGATCGACCATTGAGATCCGTTGTCATCTTATCTGTCCATAGCGCTAATTCAGTTTAGCTTCAGGCCTTCACATTGTTCTTGCTTTTAATATTGTCATGCTAGGGGGGCCTTACTGTCATTTTGGCGCCTGCTAGGTGCCTCAAACTTATGAAGTTCTCCGACTGTGACTCCTGGACTTCGGTTTGTCTCCTGAATGATTGTCCTCGCTGCAGCATACAGTATTCATACTTCTACTACCAGGCAGATTTAATATGGTTCAAGTGGTTTTAAACGTGATTTGTTTTTATATGTTTAATAACCCATTAAATACCCAAGTGAAAGAGCACGCCATGGAACACTACAACACAGTCCTGTTAGCTTAGAATAATAAAAAAAACATAAAATGTACATGCAGATTAAATTTTTTTCAGGTTCGATAATATTGATGACACTTTCCATACATCACATATCCCTACTGTAAATTCTGTACTGTCATTTTGTATTATATATCTCATATGTAAATGAGACATCATCACTGTAAATCAGCCTAGAACACAGATCTACAATATGTTTACGGTTTTGGTATATTCAGTATGGTTACAGTGTCTGTGCATTCATCTATTACTGGCAGACATTATTTAAGTCTGGGTACATACTCTGGGTACAGATTCTGATTCTGTCCCCTCAGTCTCCATCAATCCACCCCCCTGTTACCCTCCCCTTCCCCGCCTCAACAGGGTCTGTTAGCTGCTGATACTGGGAGTTAGGAAGAAAGTTACGAGTCACTGAGCTGAAACCCAATATTTTCCACTCAACAACGTTTAAACCTTGTCTTAAATTAATAGAGAGCTGGCCTCTGCAGCCAACGGGTGTGTTTGTGTGCGAGAATGTGCATCTATAGGCCTCTGTCTTTTTCTTTATATGTGTGTGTGTGTGTGTGTTTGTTTCAGGGACACAGTGGCTCTCACAAATCCCTTGAAAATGAAAACCAGGCCGCCCTGGTTATACTAACAAGACCTGAGGTATTGTATAATGGCCTATTATCAGTGGCTTTGAAAGGTTTATTGTCTATTTAATTACATTCGATTACCTGCATGTTTTTTGCCAATGTGTTACTTTTATGTTCTTTTATTTATGTTCTTTCTCTGAATCCCACAAAACGCAAACTAGGGCTTTGAGCAGTTTTCCAGGGTAGTGACCCAGGGTAATGTCCCACAGAACTGGCCCAGATTAGTGTCCCACAGAACTGGCCCAGATTAGTGTCCCACAGAACTGGCCCAGGGTAGTGTGCTACAGAACTGGCCCAGAGTAATGTATTACAGAAGTGGCCCCGAGTAGTGTGCTATAGTAACCCACAGTAATGTGCTAGAGTAGTGTTCCAGAACAAGAGTAGTCTCCTAGAGTTTACTATTATAATACTTTTGCCTTTATCATATAGAGGACTGGACCTCTATATGATAAAGGCTACATGTATTATATATCTGAACTTCTACTGAAAGACAGATTCTTCCTCCATTGATGAGCACAGCTATATTGACGGGTATATATACTTACTCATTGACTGCAAATGAAAATCATCTTGCCACTAAAGTTGATGTACTGTACAGGCCAGCATCCTGTCCTAGACACACTATCATACTGGATTTGTCATCGTTGAAAATCCCTGAGGAGAAAAATATAATTAAATGAAGAGGCTCCTCTGGTAAAAGAGGATCAGGGAGGGGGAGTGGAAGAGGTAGGATGAAAGAGGTAGGGAGAAAGAGGTAGGATGATAGAGGTAGGGAGAAAGAAGTAGGATGAAAGAGGTAGGGAGAAAGAGGTAGGATGAAAGAGGTAGGGAGAAAGAGGTAGGATGAAAGAGGTAAGGAGAAAGAGGTAGGATGAAAGAGGTAGGGAGAAAGAGGTAGGATGAAAGAGGTAGGGAGAAAGAAGTAGGATGAAAGAGGTAGGGAGAAAGAGGTAGGGAGAAAGAGGTAAGATGAAAGAGGTAAGGAGAAAGAGGTAGGGAGAAAGAGGTAGGATGAAAGAGGTAGGGAGAAAGAGGTAGGATGAAAGAGGTAGGGATAAAGAGGTAGGGAGAAAGAGGTAGGATGAACGAGGTAGGGAGAAAGGGCAATAGAGCGATTGAGAAAAACAAAGGAGAAACGGAATCAGAATGAGATAAAAAATATAGAGAAATTCGTGTAAAAAAGAGAGAGACAGCGAGACAGAAAAAGAAAAGGGAAAGAAAGGTACACATAGAAAGAGAGAGTCGGTCAGGTTGGTTCAGGTGGATAGGATGATGTCATAGGTCTCCCTGTATAATCAGTGTGTGCTGGGGCAGCTAGAGGATTCAGGATGCATCAGCAGATCCAAACCAACATGCAAGGACGGGGCCATATCCCTGGAGACCTCTCATTACAGGGGGTGGGGCATAATGTGAGGGGTGCAGAGGAGAGAGAGGGAGGTGGTGGCGGCGGTGGTAATGACCATCATTGGAATGGGAGAGGAGATGGGAGTGACATGGGAGCTACAAGGAGTGATAAAACAAGGCAGGACCAGGGCAGGGCGCAACCATTCACTGTGGAACAACACGGAGGTCTATTTATTGTCAAAGTTTCGCCTCCTGAATTAAATGGAATTGGCCCCAAGCCTCTTGTTTTGCAACTCTATTTGCAATAACCATTAACGCTGGACTTACTCAAATTCAAACTGACTCTGAATATGTGAATAAATCTCACCTTCACTGTGTGTCTGACTACTGCCGCCTCCAGCTAAACCTTTCAATGGGCTGAAATCTTCATTGAGGGGCTGCAACAATGGGTATGTCCCCCTGATGACACATGATCTGCACATGCCGTGTGACACACACTCACCGTGAGCAATGGAAACAATGCAAGGAACACTTACAGACAATGGAAAGCGAGGCCAAGAAAGACGCCAACAGGAACACAGAAATACACAAGCACAGACACACACGCAGGGATACCCATTTTTTGCCAGCTGCCATTGCATATATACATACACCTTTTTACCAGTGGTTTACTGGAGGGTATATGCTTTTTACGCTTCATGTCAGCGGATATAGCGTATACTGACTTCTTACTGAATGTAGTACTGTGAACCTATATGCAATATACATACATTTTGTGGTAGATAAAATGTAGCATAAAAAAGCCAGTCACATAATTATTACAAACACAACATTTTAAAAACGACCAATAAATAATGTGCCCCTAGACCAACGTATGACATAGCTCTGATTGGCTGGTTATTTAGAACCTCATGTTACTTCACTTCAGTCAAATATTTTTGCCTGTCAAAATATTCAGGGTTTTTTCTCCACGAGGCAAAATTATATTTACATAGGATTAATGTTAGTTCCCAAATACATTATGAAATGAACTGGATTACAGTATACCCACTTCTCCCGGCACCATATCACCACTGGATTACAATATACCCACTTCTCCTGGCACCACATCACCACTGGATTACAATATACCCACTTCTCCTGGCACCACATCACCACTGGATTACAATATACCCACTTCTCCCAGCACCACATCACCACTGGATTACAATATACCCACTTCTCCTGGCACCACATCACCACTGGATTACAATATACCCACTTCGCCTGGCACCACATCACCACTGGATTACAGTATACCCACTTCTCCCAGCACCACATCACCAATGGATTACAGTATACCCACTTCTCCCAGCACCACATCACCACTGGATTACAGTATACCCACTTCTCCCAGCACCACATCACCACTGGATTACAGTATACCCACTTCTCCTGGCACCATATCACCACTGGATTACAATATACCCACTTCTCCCAGCACCACATCACCACTGGATTACAGTATACCCACTTCTCCTGGCACCATATCACCACTGGATTACAATATACCCACTTCTCCCGGCACCACAACCCCATTGGATTTCAGTATACCCACTTCTCCCAACCCCACTGGATTACAGTATACCCACTTCTCCTGGCACCATATCACCTCTGGATTACAATATACCCACTTCTCCCGGCACCACAACACCACTGGATTACAGTATACCCACTTCTGACCAACACAGAGACACAAAGAGACTCATCACCACACACAGAAGGACACGTGTGTCAAGAGAACAGGTAAGTGTGTCCAAATGTTGGACTCCATTCTACAATATTTGTAAAGAAATAGACCCATTCTAATTTATTCTACATTCACAAATAAGTTTAACGTCGCTCAATCTGTGTAGAACTGTGTCTGTGGTAACCTTTACCATAGTGTTTAGCTAAGACGATGATGGACGTAGTGACTCCAGAACACAGGTTGAACTAAGGCCGCTCCCCCAGGAACAAACATAAAGCATGATGGGACTGATGGTTAGCAGCATAGTTCAGTCACTCCGGGGCACCGTTGTCAAAAGCAAAGAGCTGGCATGCCAATCACCATGGCACTAATAATACTCTCAAGTGAGGTGGAAATTGTGGGAACGCTCAAAATACCAGGGTTAAAAGTAGACTGGACTGATTTTGAAATGGGTGCTTGATGTTTTTGGCGGTTTCCAGAGTTTCTTTGACGCTCATTCCGAAGCTACTGGAATGGATTACTGGTCTGAAACAGAACACGAAATTGTCAAGTGAGTGAGCTACTGTGATCTGTCGCATGACACTTTTTTCTAATGTTGTATGGAATACATTACACTTTAGCAGTGGTATTGAAATCGGGACCTCAAATCAAGTTTCACTTGAGTCTTTCGTCACAATCCTCTAATCAAGGACCAATAAAAACCTGGGACACCTGGTGGGTCCAATTAGTGATGAGGTAGAAGAGAAAACCAGCAGGCTCCAGACCTCATAGGGTAAGATTTGATTACCCCTGGGAAAGAGGATGTCAACATAGAATGGTGTAGAGCGGTTTTATACCCCCCCCCCCATGTTTTTCCCAATTGATGATTAAGGCCTTGCTTCATCGCAATAATTCCCAACAGACTTGGGGACAGTTGATGTCTTCCGAAGCACATTATGGGACCAGAGGGCACTGGCCAATTGCACGTCTCTCAAGCAGGGCCCCTGGGCTAATCCCAGAGAAAGATCTCAACCTGGCCCCTCACTGCCACAGCAAACTGAAAGCCAGGGGCCACAGAATGATGTTTCCCGAACCACTTTGTGAATGCTACACCCCACCAAACACTAACACGCTTTACTTAACGTATTACAGTTACTCCCACAAGCAATTATTTATTTTATGAATGCAAAGGCAATGGTTTGGACTCCTAGGTCAGACTAGGCCCCATTCTCAATGAATTCATGGTATTTTGCTGACCATGTGTGCTGGTTAAGATCAAACAACTGAAGCTTGCCGAGAATCCTTGTGTGGAAACACAAATTATGTAGACAAGAGTATATTTCCACTGACTTTCTACTTTATTAAAACAAGCAGAAGTTGCACACCCGGCGGTTTTGTGGAACTGAGATCACTGACAATATCTGTCACATAGCATTTTCCACACTGTCATATGAACTTCTCAAGACTCGCTCTGACCATCAATAAGCACATGGCTTGAATGTTTTAGGACTTGTTTTAGACCTGTTAATATGGTGATTTTCTCTGAGTGCATTCGTTCGTTCGTGTGTCTATGCATTTGTCTCTCAATGGTGTGTCTGTGTATGTGTGTGTGTGTGAGTGTGAGTGTGAGTGTGAGTGTGAGTGTGAGTGTGTGTGTGTGTGTGTGTGTTTGTGTATGTGTGTGTGTGTGTGTGTGTGTGTGTGTGTGTGTGTGTGTGTGTGTGTGTAGGTGTCACCATGTCGGAAACTACATACAATCTGAGACCAGACAGTGACGTACAGCAGTGATCCTATCACAGATCCTATCAGAGTGATCCACTTCCTCTCCATGGGACCATCTTCCTGTTGTGCTGCAATGGGGCTCTACACAAAGACAGACAAGTTATTAACCTGCAGGAAGCCATAAATAATTGATTGGTGGGTTGCTTAAACAGCCCATGGGCTGCTTGGCAATTCCACAGCCCTCTATAAATAATGAATTATGCTAATTAGCCCATGCGTATGCAAACAGGCCAGACTGACCCAAACACATTGGTTCAATGAGTACATTGTTGAAGTGCTGATGGTGTGAAGCTAAATGACAGTATAATTGCCAGGATAGAGGTACAAAGCTGCAGGTTTTTACTGGATCCCGGCAACTGTTTACCACCTGTCAAGTAAGTTCCTTCATGCCAACATGCTACAGAGTGTCACTGAGAAAAGCCACTGCTTCCTGTTTCAAAAGTCTTGATCTGATACAATCATCTACATCATGCAAAAGATATCATTCAAAAGATATCATGTCAGAGCACTGATCTGTGGCGGACAAGACATGTCATTTTCACCCGGCACTATGTTTTTAGCTTTTGGGCACATCCAGCTTCTTTACGGGGCAAACTGATATTATCTGGTCTAAAACGTGGGCCTCAAGGATATGATGGGCCAGCTTGAGGGCAGGGGAAATGCCAGAGTTGATTTCCTGTCCCAGTCTGCCCCTGTGGGTGTTGCTAAGACAACTGAATGTTGGGGCAGCAGTGCAAAGCAGTCATTTTTTATTGTTTCCCAAACCTGTTTGCTTTCATGTTGCTTTTGTGGGCCGGTCTCGGAGGATTTGGCTTCGGATAACACAGAGGGCACCCTCAGAATGTGAGGGTGATATATTGTGACTCGGGCCAATCAGAGCACTAGAACGACTGACAGGCATTCCATAGAGCGCTTGACACATATCAGTACTGCTCTCTCCACTGTGACGACAGAGCCTGCCACTGCCACAGCCCGAAGGCAACCGGGGAATACTGATGGCCTTCCAGCAAAGGTCGGGAGAAAGAGACTGCCCTCAAGAGACCTTTTTTCACCTCATTCATCTTACCATCAATAGCACTCTAACATCCATCCGTCCTTCCTTTTAAATGACTTGCATGTCTGAGAGTTCTTTACTGACAGCTAGTGCTGACAAAGCACAGGAAACAAAGTTCCACAGGAGCCGTTATAAATTTTAAAAAAATATTTAAATTTCAGGCATTGCCTTATCAAAACAATTCCTTTTAAAGTAGCTTGTCTGTAATATTTAACACAAGTTGTTCATAGCAGAGTGAGTCAAGAGATCAGAGATGGCCATGAAAATAGGCTCTCAATAGAATCATTTTCTAGTCTTACTTCAAAATGACTCAATATATTAATAAAGGGATTAATAAAACATTTTTTATTAGGCAGGGCACCACATACAGTAATTAAACCAAAACACATGGCAAATGTATCCAACTACATTCTAAACTCACAATGTTAATGAAATCATTGCTTGCTGTGAATATGACACCAAGTGCTATACATTAACAACTACAATACACATAAAGGATATTGAGGAAATTCCCATGACACCATCAAACACTGGGATTAGATACACATGTATCACCCTCATTCCTAAATGCCACAGCATGTTACATTCTATAGTTTCGCCTCATATGAGGCAGTTCCAAAATGTACAGAGAAACATTTATGTTGTTGCCTCACTGCCCAAATCAATACGGTACAATCATACAGGTTGTACTGTAACTAATGGAGACAAACGGAGTAACAGAGTTCAGCTAATAGCATCACTGCATTCATCAGAAGCACATGCCCAAAGGAGTGAAGCCACAATCAAATCAAAAGCATTTCCTGGTAAAGAACCTTTTAGCGGAGGTTACAGGAGGAAAGCTGCAGTCTTTCCTGTTCCCAAGCATCCAGGAGAGTGGGTATTTGAGCACAGCTATTATACTTCAGTAGCGCTAATGCCAGGCCCCTGTCTCCACATAAAAGCAACTTTGCTTTCCTATCCCATTAATCTTCCTCCTTCCCCAAACCCTTCAAAGGAAGACTCAACTATGTATATGACTGGGACAACGTCAATCAGCCCCCTTTGAGAGAGGGCAACCAGTTTTATTGTGTTTTCTGGAAGCCTCGAGGCAGGCAGTTTGAGCGTGATGAGCTCACATTGCTTACCGTGAGTAATGGATAAAAGGCTGTATACAAATGGAATCAATATGGGATATATTAACGTAATACATTCTGAGGACTTCAGAGGTTTAATTATTAAATACCCGTTAGGTGCTCGAATGTAATTTTGTAGGAGAAACAACAAATTATAGCATAGGTAGTGTAGCGTATGCTGGCATAATTATGGGATTTCTCACGATTCAGAGAGAAACCTATAATAAATGTATAAAAACCCTGGAAGGCCCAAGACTTCATATTTTTCATCTAATTACACAGAGAAATGGAAATACTTCAGTAAAGCCTCAAGTGTATGAAATATCTCCCATTGGATGAAATTAGACAACCTTAACATACATATTTCAATGGGGGTGAAAAACATCCCAGTGCAAGCTTATTATAACCTGACAAACAATGTACCCAGGAAGCGCTGATCAACAGCTGCCAGATAATGGCGCTGGGTAATTACCTCGTTCTAGCTCCTTTTGCGACTTTACTTCTCCTACTATGCCCCTGAAAGGCTCTGGATGAACCAGCATGATCAGAACTTGTGCCACAGTGGCCACTCACCCAAAGGATGTGACACGGCCGAAACCGAAGACCGACATTTATATTGGATAGGCACAAAGCCAGACCACTCACCAACCACACTGGGTTTCCTCCTCCGAGTCTAACTGGTACACTGGAGATCACGTGGTGTCGTTCCCTGCATCAGTTGCAACGCCGTGACCCCTATAAGACGCGTGCACAGACACAGACGTTCACATGCACGCAATTCTGAGAATGATGAACATACAACCCATCCAACGCTAAAAGCCTGATTCAACCCAATTGATTTTTGTGCAGAAATCAATCCGGACATTGCCAAATACTGTGTCATCCGGGTGCATTAGCACATTTTATATCTTATGTAGATGAGTGCAGTGCTGGCTGTGGTGGGAAGTAATGGGCTGTGTTGGAGAAACCATTGATTAGTAAATGTAAATGTTCACATACGGAGAGACATATTGGAAAGCCTGTGAAGCTGTAGTCCAGTTGCAAAACTGTCGGCTTTAAGCACATCATTGGCTACCCGCTAGAGACCGGGATTCTGTACCCATCTCCACCGTTAACCTCTGTGTCTCCACTACTACATCTGTTCTGTACCCATCTCCACCGTTCACCTCTGTGTCTCCGCTAATACATCTGTTCTGTACCCATCTCCACCATTCACCTCTGTGTCTCCACTACTACATCTGTTCTGTACCCATCTCCACCGTTCACCTCTGTGTCTCCACTACTACATCTGTTCTGTACCCATCTCCACCGTTCACCTCTGTGTCTCCTCTACTACATCTGTTCTGTACCCATCTCCACCGTTCACCTCT